>ARYC01008851.1:0-10395 GCA_000711775.1 Oxytricha trifallax
CAAGAACTTTCCAGTCTCTGAGATCAATAAAATCATGGTTAAAATAGAGGCAATGAAGATTCCTATATTAAAAATTATCGACTTAGATTCTTGCCTAGAAAGCTTCCTCACTCTTGAAGAAAAATAGAGAAGAGAATCATTACAGATGACTAATATGCTTACAAGATATATCCTTTCAATTACTTCCTTGCTGATGACAAGTTCCAAATGGAATTTGCTAATGAGTATTATGCTCTTTAAAAGGCAAAGTTAAATGAGTGCAGGCATATCATCTAGCTTGATGCTATTTTACTTAGAAAAGATCATGTAGCTTTCAGGCTTACTTTACTTGAAATGACTTACAGAGAATTCTTATCTGACAATAGATGTCAGAGATAAATTAGCTAGATAGTATAGCAGATAGTTGAGGGGATTGAAGAGCTTCACAAGCTAGGTTATGTTCATAGAGACTTTAAGCCAGAGAACTTCATGATTAACTTTCAACCTCTTAGAGTTTATATTATAGACTTCAACAGAGCTCAAAGAGTGCAAGCCTCTGCATAAGGAAATGTATACGGTACTCTTGGATATTTTCCAGAGAGAGAGGATTGGAGAGATGGAGATACTTAATTGGATATCTGGGCTCTAGCAGTAATAATAATAGAGAGCGACATGCCAAGAAACGATTACTTTAGCTGCAGGGGTGAGAGAGATTCTAAGCAGAGAATCAAACAATATCTCGATAAAAATGAATAAATGATGGTCTCAGAGAACTTGCATACTCAACTATTATCAAGCCAAGCTAAGAGAATTAACAAACAATAGAAACGATCAAACATCAACTTGGAAAGATAAAATTCAGAGAACTGCCACATGACTCTAAGCTTATGTTTGTTGAAATATTTTAAAAACTCGCTTTTTATACTCACTTAAAATACTAATATTTAAACATTAAACCCCTACATAAACCCTATTAAAACCCTAATAAAGTGTGCGCTAATAGTCTACTTTTATCAATCAAAAACTCAATCAAACTACTGAAAGGGTTTTGGGGTTTTGAATGGGTAAACATATTAAACCAATTTCCGTAATAATCGAGTAATCTATTTTAATTTATAAATAATATTTAGAAAAACGTGGTAGTCTATTTATTTGATGCAAGACAGGAAGCTAGTAAAATAGAAAAAAAGTAATAAGTAAGTGGATTTGAATTTAGAATTCAAAAGAAAGCACTTGGAAAGTGGGGACTATAATCCAATTGTTAGATAGAAACCTAACAATGAATCAATGCTTGAAGATTAAAAACAAAAATCAGAATAATAGTAAGGATATTTCGGCACTCAAAGAGGTTATGCAAAAATGCACTTTAATATTTGATTCATGATTTTATAAATTATTCAATAATTAATTAATAACTTTTGCAATCCTTATTGCGCAATATTAATTATTTATTAATTTAATAATTACTAAACAGACTACCTTAATATCAGTCTGCTAGTCTTGTAATGGTTTTCAACTATCTGGTTAGTGACAATATTTTATTATTTGTTCTCTGAGAGAGCCCACATATTTTCTATAGGATTGAGATAGGGCATATAAGGCACATTGTAAATTATTGGAATTTATTAATCTTAACAGTAAAACCTAAAATCCCTTGAGTGATGCATTCCTAAGTTATCGAGAAAAAATGCTATTTTTTTCTAAGGCATCTATTATTTTATTTTCAAGATAAAATTTTCGAAATCAAACTTTCTAATTGATTTTTTTCGAACTCTCCAGGCAATCAATCCACAGTTACTTGAAATACCTGCTACTATTGCTATTGTCTTGAGAAATTGTCTTTTATCTTACATTTAGTATTTCTAATAGATGGCACGCCATGATTTAGTTTTAATTAACTTTTATGAGAATATTACTTCATCGATGAAAATTATCTCATAATTTGCTTCAACAAAAAATTAGACTTTTTGCATAAGGTCTGCAACTTTAATGACCTAGTCATCAGAACTGAGATTTTCAATCTTCGGTCGAAGGTAAACCTACTTGGAGCTAATTTTATTTTGCATATATATTCGTCGTAGTTATGCTAAGGATATAGTTTTATCTGGTAATTGCTTATTAAACAAAGCGCATCTCTCTTTTAAAAAATAAGTAGACAATTAATATAATACATCTCTACTTATTAAATAGTTGATTTATTCTTAAGAAAATTTCTTAGGCTTTAATGCAAATCTATCGAGTTTTGGGGTTTATTATTATACATATTAATTAATGAATTTGGTAATTTTATATCTTAAAAGTTGAGATTTGTTTCAAGAAATCTTAGAGATCAAACTGTTTTACCCTATCGACTATATTAATAGTACCATATCTGAGAAAGTAAATGTTTGAAGGAGATATGAAAGCATTAAAAGTGATTTGATTGATTAATTTAATTTTGTTTTAATTATTATTATCAATTAAATTTAAGATAATCTTTAAACTCTGGGTGGGAGCGAATTGAGAAAATTATTATTTTTATCGCTAGGCTCCCCCTCACACTATGCCTAAATTTATATTCATTAAATTGATGAGAATAGGCCTTATATAGTAATGCTAATCATGATTTCCTTTATTTATGTCAATTTTGTTAAAAATTTGAAAGTTTAAATATTCAGGGAAATGAATCTACTCAAAAAGTATAAAATATAATATTAATTTTATAATATAAAATCTAATAATTTTTTATTCTTTAATCATAATGGAGGGCAGTGGTTTTATAGTTTGTTAGCACTTAATCACTTTAAAGAATTCGAAAACCTGTTGCTGATGAAGTGGGTTTGTTTTTTGCTGATTCAGCATACATAAACTCTGCCAAAATTATAAGATTAGTAATGGGTGGAGTCTCTCGCGAAATTTTCTTTTTTTACGAGTCACTCCGGTTTATTTTGTTTGATTATTAAAAATCTATTATTTTTTTATATGTTTTTCTTCTTAAAAATATTGAATGCTTTTTATAGTAGAAGTTTATACTTTTTTCTAATGTTATATTATCGCATCTTATATGGTAAGATTTTAAGGTTGTTGCTATTCTTAGATACATAAGTTATTCTTAAATAAAATATCTCGTTTTATATTAAAGAGCATCCTATATTAAAGAAAAAGTAATTAGCAATAAATTGAGAGAATGGCGAATAAATATTAATGTTAAAACGGAGTCAGTCGCAAAAAAATATAATTTCGCGACTCACTCCAAAGAATAAAAAGCGCAAAATTTTGGCAGCATTGATGGATGTAAAAAGGGAGGAGAATATATGGATACTAAATGCAACCGTGATATCAAATGCACAATCAGATGCACTACAACCTAACTGTGGAATCAATCCACTCCATTGGCAATAAACCATTTAATTAAATAATTTTTATACCATAAGAATTTTATTATAATGTATACTTTTTGATTAGATTTTTTGATTATTTTGAATATTCATTAATTTGATTTACCATTCAACTCGACCTAAATGAGATTGGGACTGCAGTCTCAATATCTTTGTTCCCTAACCCTTTGATATTGGTGTTAATTCTTTACTATTGATGATCGATCATAAAACGTTTTTCTCTGCGATTTGTCCATATATGATTTCTTGATTACGGCAGCGCCTCCAGATCTGTGTTTTGTTTGATTTTATGCTCTCCGAACACCGTGGAAGTTACTAATCGCAAGAGATCTTGTATGAGAAGAATTTATCTTTGGCTTCTATTGTTCGTTGGGAAAAGAGTATTAACTGACCACAAGTTTAAAACTAAGGTTGTTTGAAAAAGTGTTTGGACCTTTTCCATCATTTACTTGAACCCATATGCTGCTTAATCTTCGATAGTTTTCGCTATTAGGTCCACAATGTTTTAACTTATACCTGGTTTCAATTGTTTTGGAGTTGAATCTAGTTTCTAAGATTATTTGGTAAACATCTGCGAATGATTGCAAAACGGCTGAATCCATTGACTGGCATTGACTAAGTAGGGTTGTAGCATATTCAGGTTTCTTGCAAGGTGATTCTCGTCTTAATGAATCACTTAATTGTAATAAGAAACAGCTCTCATCTTTACTCTGGAGTATATTAGCACACACTTCTTAAAAGCGAAGAGTTCTTCAAAGACAGGCATTAAGATGATCACCGAGTTCACTATTTTGTTAAAGCAAGTATCACAATGTTCATTATTTCTTCCAGCTTGAGCGTTTAAACAAAGTTTAATCGAATACTAGCTTTTCGGGGGCATTAAACTTAGATTGATTGAATAGTTATTCCATAATTTCAGAGTTCATTTATCGTCACGGAAGCATGGTCCTATTTAACTGTGTAACTTATTTTTATTATTAAGTACTCATGCAAATAAATTTAACAAAATAGCAAATAAAGGTATTGAGTTATAATTAGGTTTGATTAAAATTTAATATTTATGTCTAAGAATTGGCAAATCACACGATTTTTACTTACTACTTATTTTTTAAAATTCATATTCACTATTTAAAATATCTAGAAATAATATTTTATTGTTTTACTGTTATTAATATAAGAAATTGATTTTTTAATTGCTTACTTTCTTATTAAACTAATTTAATTTAACTTGCGTTCAATCAATTAAGTTGCTTTAACGAATGTTAAATCAATTTCATTTAATTAAAAAAAATTGAAACTGATACATTTTCTCTAATGCACTAAATTGATTCTTTACAATGCCAAATATTATTTAAAACTTTAAAATATCAGTTAGAATAAATTTATTATATTATTTCATGGGAAGGATATAATTTACAAATTTGTATAATTGTTTTAATAATGTACTTTTAGTGTATCTTTAATTAACTATGTAAATCATAAATAATACTGTAGGAATAAATTTAAATTTAGGAGTTAAATATATTTTTGATTTAAATGTTGATAATTAATCTTTATCAATTTAAATGAACTTTGGTTTAATTCATTTTGTTTTTTATATTATTTTAATCGAGTTATTTCAATACTGAGAAGAGATAAAAAATAACAACATTAATAAATCAGCTTCTTTTAATTTTTTATATAATATGCCTAATAATATATAAATTAGCTAATTTTAATTTTAAAAAATTGAAATTTGAGTTAATGTTGTTTCCCAATTTTTAATGAATTACTACAATAATTATAATTTTGATTAAAACTAATGAAATATTATAAATAATCAAAGATCCTATAGTTAATTTTTAAGTAAATAATCCTATTAACAATTTATAAAAATGAATAATAATGATATAGATATAAGTAATATAATAGATGCTTGTTTGGGGCAACTTCATGAAATTTGGCAAGTATCATCTTTACTTAACTATATGTCAATAAAGTCAGTTTTTTATTCAATTAATTGTTATCAATAATTAATTCTGCAATTTATAATGCACAGTTTTTTCCCAATCTATGAAAAATTTTTATTCCTCTCCATATTTTTACTAGTATGTGTTTATTTATACCCTTTAAAAATTATAGTCAAAAGAATGTTCCTGTATTAATATTCATAATATCCCATAAATTTTCATAATATCTTACTGATTAAAATAAATATTTTGAATAAAGCAAGATTAATACTTTATATTAAAAATAATTTAAGTGAGAAAATTGTTGTAGACATCGTTATAGTCGAAATATTTATATAATGAATTTTTGGAAAAATTAATTTAAATTAAATTAATCTTAATATTTTAATTTATAAATCGGTGTTAACCTTTCTTTCTATCAGGGAAAGTAAACTCATCTATTTTTATAATTTGAGCCATATTTCGAGATAGTTTAAAACATTATAATGTAATTTTTTACTAATTTATGAGACCACATTTATGCTTCATAATCTTAAATACAAACAATAAAGACAAGATAGTTGTACTTGCTTAGAGCAAGTTCATTCAACTGATAGTGTTTGAATAAAACTTGGAGAAAGTACTAAAGCTTAAAAAACAAAAATTTCCTAATTATTTTTAAAACATATTAAAATTGAAAAAGATTATTCCAATACTTTTTTTTATATATCAGAAATGACTGTTTAAAGCAAGGCTATTATTAATTTCAAAATAATTATTTGAAAACAGAGCTTCTTTAGTAGTCTATTTTTTACCCCCACCCCATTATATAATCTTATCGAAATTTAAATCGTAAATTCTTAATTTACTGCTTCTTAGCATTATACTTCACTATACATACTAGCATAAAAAAACCTGAGAAATATAGATTTAAAGTAATTTATTGTTTGTAAAAGAAAGAAAATTAACTGTCATCCAAGATCATATGACAAATGATTAAACTTATTTTTGATTGTTTTGAAATATACTCAGAAATTAAATTTTAAATTATAATTTAAGATTCTTGGGACTTTTGTTTTGAATATCACAATATTGTTATATAAATGTATTACAAATTTTACTAAAATAGCTAAAAATTAAATTACTAAATAATTTCTAGTGGGAAAATTTTCAAAACTATGTTATGCTAAAAAAACTTTTTTTACGAGAGTTTCCATGACTAAAAGCAATTGTTTTATTTATTAAATGAATATTTATAGCAACTATCAATATACTTCCTGACTGATTCCATTGTTATAATATACTAAATTTATCAATATTAGTGAATATCTTATTATAATGAATTCTAAAATCATTCAATTACTGTTTTGAATGCTAGTTCATCTAATAACTCTTAGGTATGTATGGCAGCTATTGATCTTACTATTTTCATGAACTCTTAAATATGTATCAATATCCTCTATATATTTGATAGGTCATAAATATTAAATTTGCCAGTTTATATAAAATATATTAAATTAAAATAAAATTAGAGGAAAAGCAATCAGATAAATAGAAGATGTCCTTTAGCAGAATAAAAGTTTATTTTTGGTTTTACAGTGATATGGCCCTAGAGTTCAAAGAGTGTTAGTGATCAGCTCCTAAACTTAAAAGTTGTAGTTCCAAATTTTTAAACTCATCAAAGTATTGAGAATAAATGCTCAACAAGCATAACATATATATACCCAGCAACAATTTGAGTTTCACGCTCTATGCGAGAGTCACGGCCTTCAGGATCATACTTCGTTCTCTTAAGAATCCTTTAAGTGGCAGTAGTCAGTTTGCTCTTTTATTTTTGAATGTTTCGTCGTGTTCTAAAATTAGAGAAACCCTTCTTAAAAAATATATATAGTTCTACTAAAGATTAAAAGAGGTTTAGCTATATGTTAAACAGAGATATATTTATTTCTAGATTTTTAATTTCACTTGCCTTAAACGGATTCATCATCATATATGAAAAATAAAATAATTAATTTCTTTTATTTTGAATTATAACTTAGGGGTACACTACAATGAGAATGCTCTTATATACTTGAATTCAAATAATAAAACTTATTTGTAGTTTGAAGATACAATTATGTATTTAGTGAGAGTGTAATAATATTCAATTTAAAATGATAAATGAAGATGTTAATCCTTTTTATATAACTGCTTAACCTATTCTACCTGTGTTATCTTATTCAAATAACTATAATCAGACTTTATGTTAAGCAGCGTTTCTTTTAGCTTTTCTAATTTAAGTATTTTTTTAGCTTAATAAATATTTTTAAGATGCATTTTACATTAATAGAATAATGTTTGTTATTTAGGTTGCTTCCAGAAAAGAGTTACTATCGAGATGCTTTGATTTTTGAATAAATTTTCCAGTATTATTGGTACTCATTTTCTTTATAACATTTTAATTAGATTGATGAATATGAGATCAATAACTAACTAATCATCAACAATGAAGGCAGAAATCAATTATATAGATAAATTTGACAACAAATCCATAATTATAATTTTAAAAGAAATTGAAAAAATAAGACATTAGATAATATTTTGATTGAAAAAAGATTGGAGAGATTCTTTATTGCACTCTAGAATGAGTTGAATTAAAAATGAGAAGAAGTTTTATTTTTTTCAAATTGAATTTTCTATATTGACTCAAGATCTCGAACTAACCATAGAAAGATGTTAATTTTTCAGTATTAACCATTAATAATTTCAAGAAAAGGACCTGCTTTGTGATAAAAATATTGCTATGATATAGACCAGTTTAAGATTATTCTCTCTAATTTCTCTTGATAGAGGATAATTCATTAACCATTCTATAAACAGACTAAATACACTGTCATGGAATAATATTAGTTTACTTGATATAATTGAGTTTTTACTTTAACTTTCTTTTTATATCTGAAACAATTAATACAACATATTAATTAAAAATGAATAGTAATAAATTTAGTTAGTCATTAAAATAATAACTTCTCGATTTATTTATATATTGATATATTAAAAAGAGCTAGATAAAGGTTTTAAACTCTTGGAAAATTAAAAATTCTGTATATGATAATTCAAAAATTTTAAAGTAATATTATGCACTTATTAAAAATATGACTAAATTAAAATAATATAAAGATATTATTTTTTAATCTTGTTGTTGACTTACCTTTATTATAATTAAAAAAATAATTAAAAATACAGCTGCTTTACTGAAATGGAGTTTGATAAAAAATTTTATGAAAAAAATACAATTTTTGATAATGTATTTGTTCATTTAAATATAACTCCAGTTATTTACTATAAGTTTAATAATGACATCATTAGAAAATTAAATTTTATCTTTCATAAAATATTAAGAATCATAAATAATTCAAAAATATCACTTTAAACAATATTTTAGAAATTCAATAAATTTTAATTATCTTTATCATAATCGGTAATGACTTTAAACAAGAATTTTTCTATTAATAATAATTATAATAATTAGATAATATGTAGAGGATAATAATAATATTAATAAATATTATTAAAATATTTTATATTAAAAATTTAATTACATTTATAAATTATTAATCGTAATAAAATATTTATTGATGTTAAGATTTTTGTTTCACCAAATATTTCAATAGATATATGGGTTATGAAAAGAGTTGTTAGTCTATTCTAATTGTTGACACTAATGAAGTTGAAGAAATTTTCAAATTGACTAAATGATATAATCTAGTGTGATGTTTATGTAGGTCATATAAATAGCTAGATTTTTATAGATTTTAATTTAATAGCTAAAATCTTTACTTTAATTAAATTAATTAAAAGAAAATGAGGAAGTAATTAAAAGGATCTACAACTATGACAATATTTTTTAAACTATTGATTATAACATTATTCCAATTTTAATTTCATTCAAGATAAATAATACTGCAGGAATTCAAGCATTCATGATATATAATAATAAAAGTTAATATATAACAATTAATAATTAAACAACCTATCTCGCACCTTCTCTATAGGATGGACATGGCAAAATAACTTTCAAAGAATGATTACGTACTTTTACAACGGTTCGGGACGTTGACTCCTACAAATCGATCGAAATTATATTATAAGCATGAGGATATAGGCAAGATTGTTGGGCTTACAAAGCATTAGGTTGCATTGATCTGTCATTAATCCCTAGAAAATATAATGGTTGATAGCAAAGAAGCTCGTCGCACTAGAACTACCCTTAAAAGAGAACATGTTGAGTATTTGCTGGATCAAAAAACTCTTGAGCTATGGTGTGGGTACTCTTTGTAAAGTCGAGCTTTGATGTTTCATAGAAAGTTCCCTGATTATACCATATCAGCTTCTTAGATATACTACCTATACAAGAAAAACAAAATAAAATATAAAATGATGAAATCAAGATATTAGTTGACGCCATCAAGACTTTAGATAATTGATGAGCAACGATTCTAAATCTTTTCTGATCTATATGGCAAGATCAACGATGGGGTTAAAATTTTATATATGGATGAAATTGTCTTCAAGCCCTATCAAGTTGAGGCTAAGACATGGGCAAAGCCTGGGATAAATTTTGAGAACTATAAGGAAGGGCTGAAGTTACAGACGTAAGTCGCCATCGTTTGTATCAGTCTTGAGAAAGGGTTAGAAGGCTACTATATCAAGTCAAAGTCAATAAAAATTGAGGACATAGTTGCAATGATCGAGTATTTAGAAGTAAGAAATCACAACAAAATTATATCGATATTTTGGACAACTTAAGGTCGCACCATAGCAAGAAAGTTTTAGGCAAGATCGAGAGTTATGGATGGGAGGCTATGTTCAACGCGCCATACTCTTCGTTTTATCATTGTATTGAAGAAGTTTTTTCCCAAATTAAGCACCATTATAAGCAAGAGCTGGTTCGATTAAATTTTGGTTTAAGCCAAAATTAACACATAAGATTAATCAGGAAGTCGATAGAAAGTGTTTCTACCATGACAATTGTTAGAATTATTAAGCGATATATTAGAATAATGAAAGACTTTATAGCTTGATATATTGAATATTATATAATTGAATAATTAGTTATAAACACTGCAATT
>ARYC01008852.1:0-11119 GCA_000711775.1 Oxytricha trifallax
TATGTTAATTGATTGTTATATGCAATAAGCTTTTTGATTAAGAGGTCCAGGAGGTCTCTGTTGAGGAAATGGTGAGTTTTGATTAAAGGAGTTCATCTTTTGTAAACTTTAGTCGAATCTTTGATATTGGAAAATGATTGTCTCAAATTGTAAGTGCTTAAGGTCAAATTCAAGTAATATATGTTAATTGATTGTTATATGCAATAAGCTTTTTGATTAAGAGGTCAGGAGGTCTCTGTTGAGGAAATGGTGAGTTTTGATTAAAGGAGTTCATCTTTTGGAAACTTTAGTCGAATCTTTGATATAGGAAAATGATTGTATCAGATTGTAAGAGCTTAACGTCAATTAAAGTATTTATGTTAATTGATTGTTATATGCAATTAGCTTTTTCATAAAGAGATCCAGGAGGTCTCTGTTGAGGAAATGGTGAGTTTTGATTAAAGGAGTTCATCTTTTGTAAACTTTAGTCGAATCTTTGATATTGGAAAATGATTGTCTCAGATTGTAAGTGCTTAATGTCAAATTAAACTAATTTATGTTAATTGATTGTTATAAGCAAGTAGCTTTTTGATAAAGAGATCCAGGAGGTCTCTGTAGAGGAAATGGTGAGTTTTGATTAAAGGAGTTCATCTTTTGTAAACTTTAGTCGAATCTTTGATATTGGAAAATGATTGTCTCAGATTGTAAGAGCTTAACGTCAAATTAAAGTAATTTATGTTAACTGATTGTTATATGCAATTAGCTTTTTGATTAAGAGGTCCAGGAGGTCTCTGTTGAGGAAATGGTGAGTTTTGATTAAAGGAGTTCATCTTTTGTAAACTTTAGTCGAATCTTTGATATTGGAAAATGATTGTCTCTAATTGTGATAATTAAATTCAATTTATATTCAAAAAATTTCGAGAACTTACTTTTTATTAAGCCAAATTATGAAATTCATGATAAATCAAAAAATTTCAAACACGTTTCTCAATTCCTTGCGACCCTACTAAAAATGTTTTTTAGAGATAGCGAGACTTCAAGCTACGGGAAGAGCATATGACTTGTACTTTTGAGAGAGCCAAATGTCATCTGTAAACCTTCATCCTCTCAGCTTCCCTGTAAGAATTCTTCTTTTGTTCAGCGTCTATTGAATAGTCAGAATTTATTTTACAAGATTTGACCAGAAAAACTTTTTTTAAACTTTTAAAAATGTGGTAAATTTTAAAAATGATAAAAATATGATAATTTAAAAATATTTTCAAATATGGTTTAAATATGCAATATCGCGGTACATAGAGTATTTTTAAGAGTTTTAAAATTCATCAGAAAATGAAGTTTATAAAAAATGAGTGACACAAAATCCCAATTCTCCCTCTATTTTTGGATTAATCAATTTAAGGTGTTTAATTTTTATATCTAATTTTTCATTTAAAAAACGGCAGTTATACCTTTAAAGTCATCCATGTTTTAAATATAATTCTTTAAGCTTTATATACATAATTAATATATATTGTAAACTTTCAATTATTATTACTCGAAATATTTGCATCATATACAAATTTGTTTTTAAGTTTAAATTTTTTCTTAATATACTAAAATGCAGCCTTTTTCAATTTTTATTTTATTTTATTTTAATAGTAATTATAATATAATATTTTTGATATTGTTTATTTTAATGCTAAAAATTTTATAATCTTATTTTAAGATTGTAAAATTCTTTTTGAAATATCTACTTATTTTGAATATTATTATCTATATTTTTATTGCTATTTAATTATAAATTTGTAGTATAATCAAAATTATATATTAAAATTAATTATATGTCATATTGCTTAGCAGTTTAAATGCCTGTTTTATACTCAGTTTTTGTCAACAAAATAATGATAAAATGAATATATTTATATTCCAATTAATAATTATGAATCTTTAAGAATTTAAATGGAAATAAAGAAAAATTTACTATATAATAAGTTAAGTCTAATATTTAAGTGAAATATATTCATAAGAACATTGTATTTTTTTAAAGAATGATTTCTTTAAGTTATAATAAATTGAAGTTTGATAAAAACTTTCTAGAAATATAATAAAATATAAATTAGTAATATGAAAATTTAGAATCTTATAGGTAATAACACCTTTGGTGATCTTACAAGAAACCGCATAATCTAACAAGAATACAAAGATAAACGATATTGCCATCTCAATTTACGATTATAATTTTTTTTAAAATAAGAATTGTAGTAAGCTATGTATATAGTATTCGAGAAGTTTGAATAGCTTATATTTGAGCTTACATCGAATTAAGGGTATATAGACTTTGAAAGTAGGTAATAATGAAAAATTTATAAATTAAAAAAGCTAATAAAATAATATTAAGAAAAATAAAAAGTGCTAAATTATACTCTGTTCGACAATATTTTTTTATATTATCAATTGATCATTAAAGTGCAACTATTTGTTTCATCGAGTTCCAATAACTGTCATTTGACCTTGACTAATCTATAGCTGTAGTAATCATGTTAGGATGAAACTCCACAGAAGTATTATAAAGGTATTATTGGCATATCTTGCTGATAATTTTCACCGTATACTCAGCAACTAAGATTTTGGACAAGTGCTCCAACTTTTATGGTGCTTAAATGACTCAGAAAAGCTTATCCTAGGACTATTCACGAGGCTAGACAATGGGAGAAAATGTCTGGTGAAGCAATAGATGTTGAAATGGGGTTGTTTGACCTTAATTAACCAGGAATCTATGAGAAATTTTAATTTATACACCTTAGAGGAATTGGTGAATAAGCTATTTATTCTTTTGAGTTATACTTCAATTATAAAGTCTTACATTACTAGATTCTTACTAAATAAGTGTATGACTTCTCTACATTTAAACAATCACCATCACTTTTAAACACTATATTATTTCTCCGAATTAGAATATAAAAGCAAAGACATAAATGTTCAATCAGATCTACTTCATTTTCTAATTTTTGTTGATGTTAAGATTGTGACTCCTGTAATCGAGGTAATTAGTTTTCTTTTATTATCTAATTATGCAACAATATCTAATAGAGTTCATTATCTAAGCTTATAAGTTGCGTTTATTATTTTAAAACATGGGAAATTAACTGTCAAATATATTATTATAAAGGAAAATAAGCTGTACATAATATTTTATTGGTTTATAATATAAGTATTTGTAAATTTATTTATATATTTTCTTAGTATGACTGAATTACTTAATATTGCCACCAATTACTATAAGAGATCAAGATATTGCACAGATAGAAAAAACAATAGGAACTATGAACTGGAAGCTGAAAAATAGCAAGCACTGAAGATAAATGGAAGAGATCGAGGAGATTCTCATTCCAGTATGCTTTTAAAGCTCTATAAAAACTGCTAAAATTGAGTAATTATAAAGATTAAGAGGTAAGGGAAAGTGGTAGAAGTTTATGACCCAAGGAGATTAGTGGGAAGTCTGGCAATAATACAAAAGAACTTGAGAAAACTTAATGAGGTAATAATAGCAACAGTGGGCAAGGACTATGAAGTAAAGAAGATAGCCTCAAAAGCTGATACAAATCAATTCATGCTTCCAGAGGATTGTGGCATCATATCTCTTATAATCATAATTCACCTGGCTCTTGAATCATCAAATGAACCGCTATTCAAATATTTGGAAAGGAATGGATATACATGTAGAGATACTACATTATGGTAAACCTAGAGGTGGGATATATGAAGATGGAAATAGGGAAGTTAGGATTTGCATTGAAAAAAAGAGGAAATATTAAATGTGCAAGAGCAACAGAGTGAATCTATGTGTATGAGAATGAACAAAGAGATTGGATCTAAAAGCTACACACAGAAGATTAATGTTGATACTTGGGACGAGATGGTTCTGGAGAACTTCAGCAAAACTGAGTTAAAAATGACCCTGGAAAAACAAGGAAGTTAAATCAGTGAACTTAGAGAAGAAGTTTAGGAAATTTAAGAATGCCTGTTTACGCAAAATGTAAAGCAGAGAATGTGGGAGAAATCAACAATTAACAGGAATAGGGAAGAGTACTCTATAGGAAGAGACCGCCAAATTCCAAAGAAGAGTTGAAAAAGATTCAGAAGAAGTGAAAGAGAAGTAGGATTAATGAGAAGCGATCAGAAAGTGGGAATTGAAGTTTTACAGATATGCTTATCAAATACCACTAAGTATAATGCACTGATTTTATTTTCTTTCTAGTGTGATTATTCATAATATTTCAATTTTACCTAAAGTATTTTACTACTACTAATATACATTTGCTTATTCATTTAAATGCAAAAAATAACTCAAAAATAATTATTTATTACTTAAATTGCATTAAGATAGCTTCTTTTTTATAAACAAGAATTCTCAATTATTAATATACTCCAAATTATTTATTAAATAATTTATATTTATATATATTAATTCTATAAACCAATGTTTTTATAGAAAATGTTACAGCTAACTACTCAAACTAACACTTTATAGAATTGCTTAATCTGATTATAACCTATATATAGATCACACACCCCCACATTATTCATAGTTTATGAAATATTAACTTAATAATTTTACCATTATTTTCAAATATTGAGGTACTGCGCCTTCATTAGCAGCATCTGGATCCTCAATCTAATTTGTTTCTGTGTTGTTTGAGTCTTTAGGAGATTGCTGCTCATCACTGCCTTGAGTTTCTTTCAAGTAGTTCTTGGTGTTTTCCTTTGCTTTTAGCTTCTTCTTGTCTCTATTCGTATATTTCCACATGGATGCTCTTCTTTAACTACTTATTTATTGATAAAATTATATCTTATTTAGTACATTCTGTGATTGTTTCTCATTAATATAAACAAATAATTAGATAATTTTATGGTTAAATGACAACTGTGAAGATTGTTTAACACTCCTTTCATGGAATTCACAAAACAAGCATGTTTACTTCCCTTCAAAGCCCCAAGTACTTTGATTAAATAATGTCAGTCAGGTGTTCAAAATTGATTATGTTTTCTTCACCTATAGAGCTCACTAGTGCAATAATTATAAAAAAGTGTGAATCTTAGTTTATATTATTCACTATCATATTTACAACTAGTTAATTATAAAAGCAAATGACAGTATTATATAAGTAAAATATATAATTGAATATCTCTCCAATAGTAATGCGCATGCGTTCTTCTCCTGAACTGTAAACTTAGATAACGCCATTTTAGCCACTTCCTTAGAGATTTAGGAAGCATTTGTTTGGCACAGCCTAAAACCAAAAATAGTGAATAAACAATCAATACCATCTTAATTTATATTAAATATAAATTATTTCAAATTGATTATATAATATATTCAAAGTCTTTCTGTCTATTTAATGCTTCTCATGTAGTTGAGCTCACGCGACCAAATGCAGTTTCCAGCAGTTTAATTTGAGCAGAGACAGATGGGAAACCAACTAGAATCTCTGCTCTATTTTATGAAATTAGATCATCAATGAGTCCCCTATCAAGTTCGTTGAAATCTTCAATGAATTGTTTAATGCTGCCTACTTAGATAAATATAAATACTCTAACTAAAACATAATATTTCATGTAACTTATTAAGTAGTCGAGAATGTACAATGATTTAGAGTTATTCTGTGTTTGTAGCTATCACCAGCATTACTGACAAGCTACTCCTGGTTTTCAAGATCAGCCATTTCAGCTAGTGATTAATACACTCATAAGTACATATAAATATAATTATTTCAAGCAATTTAAATGAGTTAATCGTATACTAATAATAAATATTATTAACTTCTTACTACAATTATCTTTGGAAAGCCACTTTGAATTAGTAAGGACAAGTGGCTATTAGCTTTGAATTACAATTTAACGTAGACCTCATCAGACATTTCAATGACACCCTCTATTAGATTGTAAATCTCCTTACCGTGGAATCTGAGGATTACATCTGCATTGAATTCTCCTTGAATTTTGCAATCTGTCATGCATATATCTTTGCCATAAACTTTAATTATTTACATAAATATCTGATATTATTAAATTAATTGCTTGGTGATGAGAACTGGATGTGATAGCGTGAAGATTGATTTGCGTTTTGCCGGCAAGTGTCGGTATAGAACTGACTGGAGTATCATTAAAAGAAAGACACTGCTCTGTCTGCTAGTACTGCTAAGTAATTAAAAAAATATAAATTGGTTGATTATGAACATTATAACTACAAATTAAAATATATATAAATGCTTAATAATTGTTTGATAATTACAGCTAGAGTGAGATTGTATTAAATCCTTGGTGGCCTTTTAGCTAGGTAAATTACATCTGACAAAATGCAACTTCTAGCTCAAGTGTGTTAGTATAAAAGACCTCTTGTGGTTTGTTCTCTCTCGCATTATTGACAAATCTATGAGTGATATCTGATACTAATCATTGTCAAAGTTATTGTCATTTTTATAATTGTAAAATGTTATTTATTTTAAAACTAACAATATCAAATCAATATCAATATACCAATATAAACATTATTATGTTAATTTGAACGATATGATAACTCAACTAAGACAGCTCAAATAACCACATTCAATAATCTAATAAGATCTTTCTCTCCTTAGAAGCTTTGAATAAGACAGGTTATTTAGTTTGTATAAAGTTCATATCTTTGATGCACTTGATGGGCTCTTCTAACTCGAAATTAGAGTAGAGTTAGGCAGGGAGATAGGCATTACCATCCTTTAGCTTGATTTGCTTATTAGCTGGAGAAGGCCTTTTTCAATTATAACCAGCTGTTGCTGCATCTTTGCCTATTTAGCCAGTCAAAAACTGTTAAATACATCAGCTATAATATTATTATATAAGATTAATAATTTTATTAATGATCTTAGTTTTTCAAGAAAACTTAAGTTCAATTTAATCAAGTTAGCTCTCATTTGATTCAATGAATGGGACTGTTTACTCATCTTTAGTGATGACATACCAGTCGGTCCATGCTAATAGGCAATTCATTGAAGAACTACCAAACACATTTATCTGGATATTGTTAGTAATTACTTTTTTAGCTGAATCAATTTCAATATAACCATAAATTAATATGATATGCCTTACTAAAAAATGCCTTAAATTGTATAGAGTTACAATTATGTCACAGTCTTTTGTATTTTTAGTAATTTGTGGCATAATAATGTACAGTTTTCTCATCATTTAGTATCATGATGATATTATACATTATATTTAATTAAATCTACAATCTTATAGATATATAATTTACTTTCAAGTTTAAGTCACATTTACCCCATTTATAGTACAATAGTATCAATTTAAGCATTTTAAATGAATTATAAACTATTTATATTTACTAAGTTATAATTAGTATTAGTATTGCATTAATATCATTTAATACATTTAAATTTGAATCATACCAAAATCAATACAAACCCAATTGAATACAAAGAACTGATGTAGTATGCATTGTTTTAAATGATCAATACTTCTTTATTCATCATTTACTGCTGCCAAGATATGTTTTCAACCATTTATGATATTGTAATAGCGAAACAAGATTGCTGTTATAACAAATAAGTTCTTTCAAGAGATTTCATGGCAATTAATCACAGCTTTTTCATATTAGAAAAGCTAAACGGTAACTAACATTATTGTGAAGTTCTAATGAATAGAGGCATTTGAAGCTGATGCTGTTCATGCTAGTCATTTCAAAGATGTCTCTGGTGGCTTTAATGCTAACATGGTTAAGTATGAAGCTATTGGCATCTTATTTGAGACAAAATTAACTCATCTGAGATTCATTTTAATTGAAGAATTTCACAAATTACAAGATTTATCATCATTTGCTGTATGTAACTAACCTTTTTAGGGAACAAATACTATACTTGCTTCAAGAGTTCAATTTATACATATTATTTTGAACTAGCTCTCGATGAATTTTGTATTTTTAATGCTGTCACTTATTCTATTAGATAAGCTAAAACATAAGCAACTGTCAAATTTAGTAATATGACAAACAAAGGGGCTAAATTTCTCGATACCTTCAATTTAAAGGTAACGTGTATGACATTATGGTTACACTATTGGTTATAAGATTTATCTAAATATAGAAAAATAGGACCAAAATAAATCACAATATGTATATGAGTGCTAAGTGAAACATTTTTCTCTAAATATAAATTAGGATGATAGAATATAATTCTAGAAAGACTTCCTTATTAGCTGAAATGAAAAATATTTAGTTCAAGAGAAATCCACATTGAGTGTTCAGTTGAAACCAAAAGGAAATTAGTATAATCTCAAGTGACCATAAAATCTAAACATAAGTTGGCTCACAGTCGACTTCGTGTAATCCATGGTTGATATCCAGAGGCATGAAAGATTGCAAGATACTAATGATATTGAATTATTAAGTAGAAAAGATCCAATTTAATTGTTGATATATGTGTTTGGTATTAAATTTTATATAACATTTAGGAAAAATAAATAATTCACCTTCAATTTTACAAAAATATTATTGATGTAAGGTAAGTTTAGAGCCCACCTAAGATCAGATAAGCTATAAAACAGCCCTACTTATTTATGTAATTTGTAGATTATAGATTCAATTTACCTCTAGCAAAAGAGTATATATAAGTTTTATATAACTAATTAATAATTAAAAGTTTAATTATTAATAAAAGGCTTGATCGATATGGTTCATTATGATTAAAATATTGTTAATTTTAATCAGATATTATAGAAAAAGACTTTTAAAAACATTAAAGCTCAAGATGAAGATCTACTAGAAGCAAACTAAGATCTTCAAACTAATAAGCTATATGAAATCTACAATAATTAATTATAAATTATAGTTTAAAAACTTATCCCACCCAGAAGGAATAAAAATATAGATGAATTAAAGGTCCCTATTATAGGAACTAAATTATTTAGCAATTGCATAGCTCTAGGTTAACAAGTATTTTTCCTGCTTTCATGATCACCATCTTATAATAAATAAATAAAGTAAAACTACTGTAAGTTCACCCCAAAATCTACAGCTTACAAACTAATATATCTTGCATATATTTTAGGTAATATAATAAAAAAGGTCTTAATATATCACTATAGCAATAAAATATAAGCTTGTAATATCTGCATATTGCAAATAATAATTGATAAATTACTTATTATTACAAATCTGGAATATATTTCCCATTATTTCTAGAAATCTAAATTAAAAAAATAGGTTGATTTGCCTGTAAAAAAAAAATATTTATAAATTTATTAATATATTATTAAATAATATTAAAAATATAATTGAAAAATTAACAAATTAAAGATAGCAAAAATGGAGCCAAACAAGTAGCCAACATATGGAAGAATAACATTACCATTATACATGAAGGAGTAAAGGAAAGAAGAGAATTTATGATAATTGATTGTTATATGCAATTAGCTTTTTGATTAAGAGGTCCAGGAGGTCTCTGTTGAGGAAATGGTGAGTTTTGATTAAAGGAGTTCATCTTTTGTGAACTTTAGTCGAATCTTTGATATTGGAAAATGATTGTCTCAGATTGTAAGTGCTTAATGTCAAATTAAAGTAATTTATGTTAATTGATTGTTATATATGCAATTAGCTTTTTGATTAAGAGGTCCAGGAGGTCTCTGTTGAGGAAATGGTGAGTATTGATTAAAGGAGTTTATCTTTTGTGAACTTTAGTCGAATCTTTGATATTGGAAAATGATTGTCTCAGATTGTAAGTGCTTATGGTCAAATTAAAGTAATTTATGTTAATTGATTGTTAAATGCGGCAATTAGCTTTTTGAATAAGAGGTCCAGGAGGTCTCAGTTGAGGAAATGGTGAGTTTTGATTAAAGGAGTTCATTTTTGTAAACTTTAGTCGAATCTTTGATATTGGAAAATGATTGTCTCAGATTGTAAGTGCTTAACGTCAAATTAAAGTAATTTATGTTAACTGATTGTTATATGCAATTAGCTTTTTGATTAAGAGGTCCAGGAGGTCTCTGTTGAGGAAATGGTGAGTTTTGAGTAAAGGAGTTCATCTTTTGTAAACTTTAGTCGAATCTTTGATATTGGAAAATGATTGTCTCAGATTGTAAGTGCTTAACGTCAAATTAAAGTAATTTATGTTAACTGATTGTTATATGCAATTAGCTTTTTGATTAAGAGGTCCAGGAGGTCTCTGTTGAGGAAATGGTGAGTTTTGATTAAAAAGGAGTTCATCTTTTGTAAACTTTAGTCGAATCTTTGATATTGGAAAATGATTGTCTCAGATTGTAAGTGCTTAAGGCTTCTCAATATTAAAGTCAATATTATTGTTAATTGATTGATTTGTTATATGTTAATTAGCCTACTATATGGATCTCTAACGCATTCGATCAGGGTCTCTGTTGAGGAAATGGTGAGTTTTGATTAAAGGAGTTCATCTTTTGTAAACTTTAGTCGAATCTTTGATATTGGAAAATGATTGTCTCAGATTGTAAGTGTTTAAGGTCAAATTAAAGTAATTTATGTTAATTGATTGTTATATGCAATTAGCTTTTTGATTAAGAGGTCCAGGAGATCTCTGTTGTGGAAATGGTGAGTTTTGATTAAATGAGTTCATCTTTTTTAAACTTTAGTCGAATCTTTGATATTGGAAAATGATTGTCTCAGATTGTAAGTGCTTAAGGTCAAATTAAAGTAATTTATGTTAACTGATTGTTATATGCAATTAGCTTTTTGATTAAGAGGTCCAGGAGGTCTCTGTTGAGGAAATGGTGAGTTTTGATTAAAAAGGAGTTCATCTTTTGTAAACTTTAGTCGAATCTTTGATATTGGAAAATGATTGTCTCAGATTGTAAGTGCTTAACGTCAAATTAAAGTAAATTTATGTTAATTGATTGTTATTTGCAATTATCTTTTTGATTAAGAGGTCCAGGAGGTCTCTGTTGAGGAAATGGTGAGTTTTGATTAAAGAAGTTCATCTTTTGTGAACTCTAGTCGAATCTTTGATATTGGAAAATGATTGTCTCAGATTGTAAGTGCTTATGGTCAAATTAAAGTAATTTATGTTAATTGATGATTGTTATATGCAATTAGCTTTTTGATTAAGAGGTCCAGGAGGTCTCTGTTGAGGAAATGGTGAGTTTT
>ARYC01008853.1:0-22223 GCA_000711775.1 Oxytricha trifallax
GTGTTATGTTTAGCCTTTCATATTCCTTCCTTGTGTCTTTAGTTTTATGGACAGATAAGTTATCTTCAAACAGAATAATCTCTTAGTCGGCGTACTTATCTCTGAGTTATTATAAGAACTTTATGCATTATTCGGTCTTTATTGAACGAGGATGGATAACATAAGTCTCGAGGCCATTATCTTCGCTTATTCCACCAAGAATTGCATGAGTTTAAACCTTAACCTTTTAATCATATAATTCAATGTAGCTATATCTTTTATACCAAGACCTTGATATGAAGGTATTAAACGTGAATACTGCCTCATCAGCGTGTATGAACTTAATATTGTTAGTAATAGCCCTCTGCATTTAATCGAATATATAATTTAAATTATCCTTATAAAATGGAACATTAAAGTCAATCACTCTCTTAATGCGATTGACTTTTTCTTGTACGATATTCAGTTCTTTTTATATATGTTAGCTATCGATTAAGCAGTTATGTGAAGCTCAGGAAATTGGCGATGAAACATCACAGCCCTCTAAGCTAGAGAGAAATGATCCCAGTATTTAAGAGTCTTATCATTAATAAGATATTCAATATGATGCTGCTAAAATTTTAAGGTCTCTTAGGCTTAGAATTAAGATGCTATCTCTTTAAATTCAATGCTAATAGACAGTTAGACCTCACAGTTGCTGGAGATTTATGGAGTAGCCTTGCTATAGACGTATAATTCAGAACAGGCTTGAGTTATTCAATATCATCACATCCATATAGCAACTTAAACAATAAATCTATATACTCACTGTCATAAACAGACCCCAAACCTCACATATACTCACTTAAAATACCAATATTTAAACATTAAACCCCTACATAAACCCTATTAAAACCTAATAAAGAATGCACTAATAGTCTACTTTTATCAATCAAAAACTCAATCAAACTACTGAAAGGGTTTTGGGGTTTTGATTATATAAAATACATAAATTAACATTTTAAAGATAAATATATTATTATATTTTTTTGTTTAAAAATATTATAGGAACTGATCCCATAAGTTTCAATTTAGAATAATAATTTATGACCATCGATTTCTTTGTTCCATTATACTGTTTTATGTATCAATTTTTTTTAAATTTCATAGAATATGTTGCATTGTAAATTCAAGAAATTTAGTTGTTATTTGATGAATTTTTTTTAAATAATTGGTAGAATAGCTCAAGCGCTTATAAATATTAAAACACAAAATTTATTTAAGTATAAAGTAGTAAGCTAATAAACTCAAATTAGTCGGGTAATGACTTGAGGAATAAACTGTCAAGTCACAGAATGATATTAAATTGATCTTAATTTATTTAATATAGAAATTAAAATAAAAATTTGACACAGAGAAGCCATGAAAGCTAAAAATAAAAAATAGACTTAAAATTTCATAAATATTATTAATATTTATATAATTTTTATAAATAAATTGTAGCATAAAAAGTGAAAACAACTTTTGAAGTTAAATTTAGTAATAGTAATTTTATTTTACTTTAAAAAGTGTTTATAATTTCTATATAAAAAATAGAATGCTTTTTGTACAAGAAAATGGACTTCTAAATATATCTCAGGTTATAATATTCTGATTTTTTTCTACACCTGCCAATCTCATATACTGTATTTTTAAATACTTTCATAGTTAACTTAATTATTATATAAATCGATATCATTATCGTAGTTGACTTCATTAGATCCTTTCCTTTCATTTAATTAAAGTACGAATTAAGCTCAGTAATAGAGGATCTGCAGTATTAACATAATTTAGATGCATAAAAAGTGTTTCACAAATAAATATATTGAATCCTCATTAAAAAAATACATTTAAATTAAGTTATATTAATAGAGCAAATGAATTAGTATGTCAATTAGTAATTAATTTTAAGAATAACTAAAGAATGTTTAGGCTTACAAGCTAAAGATTTATTATTTCCAACTATAAAACTCCCATTATAAATACAAAAGTGAATTCAAATTATAAATATAATGATCCTATCTGATTAATCACTTTTGTAAAAAAGTTGTATCGTTGATTTTAGTATTAAACTAACTTCACTATATTGGCTAAATAATTGAATATTAAAGAAATATAAAATTAAAATTAAAACCTATTATTATAATTGTAAAATTAAAATACAAAATGCAAGTATTTATTCTTAATCTATTGATAGTTTTAAATTTACAATTGCATATATCTTCTATTATGAAGCAAGTAATTGAAAATAAATTTGATAATTAAATAAACAAAGAGAAGGAGGGGACTAAATAGAATTCAAGGACAAAGACAAGCAACAGAGAATGAAGTTGACAGAATATACTGAAGGCAGAGAAAAACAAAAACAAGCAGCATAAAAAGAACATACAAGACTATCTTGAACATTCAAACTTCAATCAAACAAATCAAACCCAAATGTCCAAGTCAATGACATTAATTTAAAAAGTTGGACAACTTAAAGCTGTGGTCAACAGTGCCAGTCTACTTCACTTTTATAGACTAGTTAGAGAGGTAGAAGGATGGGTGGCAAAGAAAGAAGGATATGCTTACAATCAAGAGGAGCAAATTGAAAACACAAATAATAAGTAGCAATTGCAGACATCAACACAATTGATTGAACTGAACATCTGTTTACAACATGTTAGAAGACTGAGTTGAGTTCCTAGCTGAAATAATAGTAGATAATGAGAGAGTTAGTGGGAAGGTGATCCGACTTCATCGGACTCGTTGAAATTAGACTTTAGAAACTTATTGGAGCAAACAGTAAGAACATAACACATACACAATTAGAAAGGAATGGCAAGGCACTTACATGGTGGGAAATTAAAAAAAATAACTGTAAAATAAACTAGAAAATTCTTGAGATGGAGCATTCTCAAAGTAGAGAGATTTTAACTACTTTAATTTACAGAATATATACCACCCTACTTGAACGATGAAATGAAAGAACTATAGAACAGTTTGATGTTCATGATTAGATCTATTAAATAAAAATGCAACAGCTAAAATATAATTATAATGGGCGGCTTCACTATCATTTGAAAAATTAGAGCAAGAGACTGAACAAGGAAGGCCTTATTCAATCATTACTAATAGGAATGACCACTCACTCCAAAGGGGAAACAACTGAACCAACTATTCTTAAAAATATAAACTATAAAATGGGAACTGAACCATTTAAAATAAACGGATCATAAATTAATTTTGCTAAAACTAAAGATTAAATAAAAACGTTATAATAATTGCAAATGTAAATTAATTATAATTTAAATAGCTTTAAAAATGAGCAATAGTTTTCAAGCAGCACGAATGCATTCTGGAACAATGCTCTCTATTTAGAGAAATTTTGCAGCCACTTACAGAATTGGAGTGAGATATAGATATCACTGAGATTACTCAGTGAAGGATAACTACTACGAAAGAGATAACCATACTCGAGTCCAGACGTTTACCTCTCCCTCTTCCTGAAGATTTCAGACAAAAAACTTGAGCAAAAACACCAGAACTGCCTCTGGAATTCCTCAGCTGTCTCGAGGTATTCTCTATAGGAATGCTACTGTAACTACCGAGATTTCTTCTAATGGTTCAAGTATTTTGGAAAGATGCGGCGATTTAAAGAAATTTTAGAAATAATTTCCATAATAAGGTACAGTTGCTCCTAAAGCACTAGTGGCAAAACTACCTGCTACAAAAACTGATACTAGCTTAGCTTTGGTATTTTTGACATGGTTGATGTAAGAAATAACTGAATAGTGCTTTGAACTACTCACCTTCTATTAATCTATTCCCTTAAAATTGCATTTAATTACCAATCTAGCCTCATTTATTTTATTAATCACTCTACTCTAATGATTTTACACTTTTACCAACAAAATACCTAAGGTTGGCTGATAGAGAAAGAAACTTAAGAATTACAGAAATAAAGAAATAATTTGAACAATTGATAAGGAAATTTTTCGAAGAATAGTTTGAAACGCTGAGCAAGGAAGGAATTCGGACTTATAACTTCTACTTTGGGACATTTAGATTAGTGCTGTTGATAACAACAACTACTAAGACACCAAGCAACTGTGGAATTATGCTAGAGGGATATCAAACACAGTTTTGAGAGAAACGAGCTGAAAGGGTTTTTAATTTAGTTAAAAGATTAACTAAAACCGGAAATAATCTTAAACAATTAAGGTTTTAACTATAAGGAGGAAAGAGTATAACTAGTGATTATACCATCTAACAAGTAATGTGATCATAATATATAATAGGTATAGATAAATTTTAATTAATAATATTTGTTAAAATGAAGCCTTTTTAGATAGAGATGTAGCCATATTGAATTCACAAAAATTTTGTTAGTTACATTAATGTTATCCATAATTTTTAAATATCGTATATGAATTTTTATAATTAATTATTAAAGTAGTTTAATAAATTAAAAAAGTAAATAATTTCATTAATATAAAATAAATAGGGTTTCTCGTTTTATTGTAATATAAACTATTTTAAACCCTTGTTCTATACTTTTAGTCCATTATTTATATTTGTTTTGACATTAATTTAAGAATTCTATGAGATAAAGTAGAAAGCAGAACGATCAAGACTGCCTTACAATAATATTAAGCAATACCATGAAAATGCTTGATATTTAAAATCAAACTAAAGTGAAAAAATTACAAATTCATCGCACATTAAAATAATAAATCTGTAAATAATTAAAACTTAAAATCATCAATGCATTTGCTTCGCATAAATAGAATAATTTAAGAAATACTATAAAATTTAATAAATTAATATAAAATTAAATCACAACAGTTAGTAAATCTATTCACAATAATAGAAACAAACCATTTAATTCTTTGCCATTTTTTGTCATAGTAAGTGTTTTTTTTAATAATTTTTAAAATATTTTCTGTATTTCGATTTTAAATTTTTACGTTTTCCTATTCTTTTCTATTTTATCAATACTCTTCCAGCAATACTAGGAGTAAGTGATGTTGAAAAACAGAGACTTCAGGAAGGCACTAATTACAGAAGTATATTAATGTTGATGGAGACATCTGCTAGGGATACTGGAAAAATATAAAGCTGTTGGAGAACTTCCATTTTCTATAAAATTAAAAATTTTTTGTATTATTATTATTGATCTTATTGCTAATACCAACTACTCTTCTCATTATTATCTGTTCAATAATTACAGAGACAGAGAAAATAACAACTCTTCCCCAAACTAAGAAGCTCATAAATGAAAAGAGAATCTATGGTCACGAATTGATAACGAGGAGGATACAGAGATGATGAGCCTTACCAAACTAACGCTTGTGAGAACCAAGTTCAGAAAGTCTTTAGAGAGGCATTTCTAGATTATTACGACGAGAAAGATGAAGGATTGTACATCGAGAACTACATAGAACTCACGGAGGTCAAATGGTGTCTCTACAATGAATGGCGAAGACAAAAGTAAAAAGCTTAGAGTAATGGAAACCATGGAAGTCAAAGAGATGATTAAAAGCTTAGTTTCCTAAGGAAAGATAACAATTTCAGACGACGAAGAGCTTCACAGCAATTATAGAAAGTTAAATGAGATTTAGTCAAGGAATGACAATTAAGAAACGCTAGTTTAAGATGAAAATGAGGTACAGGACATAAAGGAAATAAAGTAATGAATTACTAATAAAATGCAACAGGTTTATTTCGAAGCTTTGAATTAAATTTATTTACTCTCCATAAATTATAATCTATATCTCTATCTATTATTCAGCAAATTTAATACAAAAATAATATTTTAATCATATCTCAAACTTAATATATTTATTAGATCACTTCTTCCAAGTTGATGTAGCTGTTACTGAGATAAAAGTAAAACTTTTATCTATAGTATTTGAAAGAAATACAGGCATCTTGTAATTATCTTAACAAATCATTGAAATAGTAAGTGATTATTTTATATAATTTATATAATAATTAAATTTTATACTATCCTGCAAGAAATAATAAGCCTTAAATCAATAATTATCAATCTAAGTAAAATTATGGAATAGAGAATTGAGTAATTCATCTTTTTCAGGGAATTAAATACCTTGCATCATCAGACAATTTTATAATTTAAGACATATTATTATTAGAAATAATCCCAATGTGCAAATTGACAACTAATTTCACTAATGTTTGTGCGTTTTATATTAGTAAAATTAATAAAAATTACTGAATTAAAAAACTATATATTAAAATTGATTTTGTAAGCAAGTTTGGTCTTTGAATATAAACTCTTAAAGAGGTTTATCGATCATATATTGTTCTTATTTCAGAATAGCGTTATTACGAATGTTTTTCAAATTTACAATATGATATATTAATTTCAAACTAAAAATTACAAAAACATTTTCTTCTTTTTAATGATCATATGATTATATTATAGTATGAAAGGAAATAGAATATCTTTTCATTTAACTTTCATGGCTTTTACTATTGATTAATGAAAAATTCAAGAATGAAACCAACCAATGTCAACCCCTTAACAAGAAAGAACAATTAATGTCTCCAATATTCTATGCATAAATAAATAAGCAACCAATTTATTAAGTTTAAGTGAGTCAATAGGCTTGATAGATTAATCTGAGTTCTATGAATATCTGGAGACTTCTCATATTGACAACAAATTTTTCATAATCTTAACTATTGATAAAATATACAATTATCTATAATGATACTTTAAGTTTTACCATTTCTTAAAATTCAATAGCTTCATTTTGAAAATATTTCATTTGAGACAAGAGGATATAAGCAAATAATATTCGATTTTTAATAACATTAAAATAAAGTTTTGACCAATCACATAAATAGTCAATTTTTTATCATCATGAACAAAATATATGGTTTTTAATAATTTAATAGCTTATATTGAGGTAACTTGATTTTTGATGTTTAATTATCTGAATTAAACATAAATGTATAAAAGTAGCAAATTCCAAATACTAAAATATTAATTGGAAAGGTATTAATCCATAGAATCTTATAATTAAGGTTACATTTCTAAATTTAATAATTTCTCCTCCCATTGAACACCAACTATTAACTTCATATTTTTAATCAATGCTATAAATAACTTTAACTTAAAGATTGAAATTAAAAGTCCATTACAAATCAAGATGAGGATAAGAAACATCCATATTATAGTTTAAATCTAAAATTGATAGTTTTTATTATTCTAAGTAATTGTGAAGCATTTACTATTAATGATGCTATATATATAAATATCACTTGATCAGTTAGTCAAAGACATATTAATGTTTAATTTTTCTTATTTAGCTATTGTAGAAAGATGATGCCAATTTAATAATATTAATAATAATTAGTTTAAAAATACTTATGAAATCAGCAGGGGACAAGTTATTTGTTGTAATTTTAATAAGCCTTAAAAGATGAAATAAAATATAACTCAACAAAAATATTGTAAGTTATGGGAAACTTATTGATTTTTATTTAAGTTTTAACTTTATATTAAAAATGAAAAATATGAGTAAATACAAAATAAAACATATGTCAATTATTTAAAGAATCTACGGGAATCACAATAATTACCTGATAGATATACATAAAGACCCTTGGATGGAGTTGATTGAGGTATACAAAATCAAATTTTGAAACCCTTGATTATATCTATCTGGCTTCTATAAGCCCCAGTTATATTTTCTGTATTGTTGAATAATAATAATAAAAGCTTAATAAATACAACATCAGATGATTTCACAAGATAAATTGCTTGAAAAAAAAAATGTCAATAAATTTGGTTATTATAATTAAGATTCATAAAAATGATGTCAAATTAATGTTTTCCTATATTTGAATTCAGTACAAATAGTGGTAATGATGATAATATTTTTAGAGTTTCTGAAGGTTAAACTCTTACATTGATTTTTATATTGCTTAATACATTTCATTTACTTTTTCATAAATAAGTGATTTCAAAGAAAGATTGAGAGGAAAAGTTACGCAGAAAATTATTTTTATGGTAAAAGCATAGTACTCTTAGATTGGGAATTTTCTTGCGAGTTTGAACATCTAATGCTAGATGCAAAGGTTTTGTTAGCTAGAAGGATTGTTAATGGAATTGAATAAAGAGCGTCCATTTTATTTTTAAAAAATGTTTTGAGATTTAGATGTGTCTGTAAATCTACATATCCAAATAAAATTTTTAAGCAGCCCACACTAATTCTTCTTGAATAAAATTTGAGAAGACAAACTTTACTATGAGTCTTAAATTAAATAAAATCAAGATAATCTTTTTATAAAGTAATAGCAGTGAACAGGTCACAAAATTCTTTATATTGGATAAAAAAGGAATATTTATTTCTTTCCTTTACATAAATAAAAAAAAGCAAACAAAAGCTCATAATAAACATTAAAGTTCATTAGTACTTTTAAGTTTTACTTTATCCAAATTATTATTATAAGGGCTTTCTTTATTCAGTATATTAAACTTTTAAAATAAAAAAAATAAAGAAAAATAAGCCATGCTGATCGAGTGAAAGACGATGGAATATTTGGTATTATATTATGATTTAAATTTCTTGTAAAATCTTGGAGTTTCCTTCTTTAATTTTTTTGCAGATATTTCCTATCAAAATTAAAAACAAGTAATTAATGAATTGACTTATAAATAACATGTATTATAGTGCACTCATAGATAAATGTTGCATTTGAAGATGCAGTTTGTAAACATTAAAGATATCCCATTAATATCTTTAAGGTAAGTTGAAGAAGACTTTTATAAAAGCAACCGCATTAACTTTAAGTCAAAGTGCTTATTAAATTTAAAATTGAAGAAATTATTGAAAACTAAAAATTTAAGCCTTCTTTATGTTAAAGAAAATAAATACTTAAAATTTACTTTAAAATTATAGAAGTTATACAAATTTTAATGTTAATTGAGCTGATTATGAATTTTATTAGAGCTAACTATTAAGTGTATTTATTTAATTATAATTAGATTTGTTTACTAATTTATTATAATTATTGATAAAATACAAAAGATTAGGAAATTGTATTAATTAAAATTAGAAAAAAGAGGCATATAATTGAAAGTTTAAATAAAAATGTTAGTAATAACACAAAATATAAAAAATAATAGAGTACTTTTACACTTTTGTTCATAAAATACTAACTGGCCTGAATAATTGTTATGCTTAAATATATTTATTTATAATTTCCATAATAATTGTTTAGCGTAGCGAGTTTTTACACTTATATATGATGCATTTTTCTAATGTTATGTTTTTATTGTGTTATAAGTATTTACTGTATCTCTGCTGTCTAAGTATACAAATGCTTTGAACAATGCTTTCAGTTTTTAATTTTCACAAGTTTCATTATCCTCAGTTTTTTAACATTATGTTTAACTCATTTTCTAAAAGTAAAATCTAAATTTAAGTAGTATGAAGTTAAGATAAAACAAAGAGAATAATTGCATTATATTATCTTAAAATGCTCACCTTTGTTGAAGCTACTCTCCTCCATTTTAATTATTAATAATCTAATTAATTTACGTTTTATTTTAAGATATTGACATATTTTACCTTCAAAAAATTCACATACAATATTAATAAATAATTTTCTGTTGTAAATAATACATATATTATTACTGTATCTGCTATAACAATTTTGTATATGAATATTAATTTTTAAACATAAATTGATTTATAATACTCAAAATATGTAGTATGTTAACAAAAAATATGAATCTCAAAAATCAATTTTCTAACTCTTACAATAACAACAATAATAAAAATTACTTGTTTTATAACAAAAATAACGAATACAACTACTACAACAACAATAGCTACTAAAACTAAAGATTTAAATCCCAAAAACTTACTTGTCACTATTTGCATTGCTACAGATAAAAGTAGCAATTATAATTTAAATTTAATCTGAGTCTGTAATATTGTAGAAATACATTTGAATTTGGAAAATTAATTTTAATTAAAATAAATATAAATAAAAATCTTGGCAGTTAAAGTTGTCCAATTTAAACGATCTTGGGCTCATTCGATAGAGAATTCAAAATTAGCTGGACTTTATTATTGGCGGTACTATTTTATTGCACCCCTGGAGCGAGATAACTCGACTTTAATGTGAGGGTATAATTTAATGAATTTTGATGGGTTTAATTAAAGTCGAGTTATCTCGCTCCAGGGATGCGATAAAATAGTAACGCCAATAATAAAGTCCAGCTAATTTTGAATTCTCTATCAAATGAGCCCAAGATCGTTTAAATTGGACAACTTTAACTGCCAAGATTTTTATTTATATTTATTTTAATTAAAATTAATTTTCCGAATTCAAATGTATTTCTACAATATTAAATTTATAATAATGAGAATTCTTATTTAATAAAAAATTAAGAATTCATTAATTATACAATTAAATGAAATAAAGGTCCAACATTTCAATAATTAATCTAGTCCATTTTTTAACTAAATTACTTATGGAAACATATGTAGCTAATTATTTCCATTTTTGCCATTATTGAAAGCTCTTTTGATTATTAATGTGTAGTCAATTTCATCTTCAATTATATCAAGCTTAAGATCTGTTGCATATTCTACTTTCTTTTGCATAACTTTAAGTGTTAAATATCTCAATTCAAGGCAACTTAGCGTGCTGTCATTGTCTAATAAAAAGCAACTTATTTAGATTAGCTTTGATGTCTATACCTAACAGAAATTTAGGCAACTATAAAATATTTCAAAATTCTTTAGTTTAGTCTACTCGCACTTGAAAAGTGAAATGAATGAGTTAGTATCAGTCTTTGATTCGAATTAAGGGAAATTGAATGTCTTTGCAAAGGCTGCATCTTCCTCCTTACTACCTAGAATATAGAATTATATTGTTTCTTTCTTAAACTCTCTTATCTTACAATATTTAGTGGTCAATGATACTTTTGATTGAAAATTACTATTAAATAATAGGAAACTTTATAAAAATTAATTAATCATTTTTAGAGATATTTCTGCAGTTTTTAAAAATTGTTCAATGATTAATCAAAAGAAAATTATTTATTTTGGTTCAGGCTTTCTCAGCTCCACATTTTTCACTCCAGCATCAATTGCTTTTAACATCGCTACCATGATATTTAGATAAACTATAAATTTAAGTAATTATGAAGCTATTTAATATCATATTCATGGACATAGCTTCTGATTAATTAGCTTCAAAATAAATTTAGATATTTGTAGTCTTCTCGACTTTCAGTCAATTAAAAAATAATCAAGTTACCTCATGTCCCTGTTTTATGCTTTACATATATCTAAATTTAAATCGATAAAGTCTTGGAGTTAAGTTTAATTGAAATCTTTTCATTTTAGTTATTCATAGATTTCTTTAAGTCTAGAAGAATGTTTAAAAATCATTACTTTGCATAACTTTCATTCTTATCGTATTTACAACAATACAAGCATTGCATTATTAGATAAAATACTCTTACAAAGTCGTTTACATAAAATATCTAAGTCCAAATTTTTCTATAGTAAATAATTAATCACAATAGTTTAATAAATATACATAATGAGCTTTTAAGATTTGTCTGATATTCTCAAATGAATATCTTAAGGCTACAACGGAATTTAAAAGTTTCAATATCAGAAACTAATCTTGAAGATTCAACTTATCACGAGTGCAAACACTTGTTTGCTTAATTTAAAGAAATACCGCTAAGCCACATCCAGATTCAAACTTGTTAATATTTCCATATATTGAATCTATGAAAGAGTGTAGATATTTAAATATACAGATGAAAATGTTTATATTTTAGCTCTTTCGAGAAGCAACAGCAAAATAATCTTATCTAAGCTTCAAATGGCACTTAAGAGTATATGAAGCATGTTTTAAATACTTTTATGTTTGAAGAATATTTAAGATTTGCTAAAAACCTTACGAAATATATTTTTAAAATAATAAAATTAATTTAATTATTAAATATTTGTAGGTTTAATTTAAGTTACTCCTTGACTTATTCTTTTGTTTTTGTCTTACCAAACTCACTAGAAACAGTCCTGTTATTCCTTTAACTTTCTTTTTACATATAAATAGACAGACCTTCCTTTCATCTGGACTCGTTTCCAATTTTTATTGTAAGATTCAGTGGCATTTGATCTTGTTCTCTACTACTTCCTTTTGTTTCAAGAATTGCAATAAATTCATGGTAAAAGTTCTTTCATTAGAAGAAAGAATAAATTTATACAAATAGCTTAGTAACATTTCAATTATATATGAATTAGTAAACATGTCCTTAAATGAGCTTAGTTTTTCTCTTCATCTAGAAGGATACTGAGATCATTTGGTAAAAGCTAAAATGATTATGTCTCTGGGCATTAAAAGTTAGAAAAAAATTATCAAATTATTAAATAATATTCATTTTACCAAACATTTATGTTTAGAATGAGTTATCTTTTTAGTTGATAGAATATCAGTCACCTTTGCACACTACACAAATACATTTATTGCTTTCTTGCTGGAGAATCCTCTAACTATTGAGTTTTATAGTATGTGCTGACGAATAAATACTCTTTTTCACTCAAATTTTTATTTAGATTGCTTTGAGTTTCATCAGTTTAAACAAATATAACAATCTAATAAATATATAATAACTGATTGATCTATCCCTCGTTAGTAGTTAACTTATTTCAGTTAATCTAAGGAGATCTTTAATCATTATATTGATTGCTTTTGCAGTTTTTAATCTGATAAGGAACTAATCTACTCTTAAAGAGCACAGTGCTCTCTTCTTCATTCATTGCTACCTGCTTTGCAATAATAAAAAGCTCTCATTTGCAAGTTAATTCAACTGTTGGCATCTCATCTTCAGAGCAAGGAGTATGTCATTTGCAGAGGGAAATTGAATTGTTTGATTCTGCGCAGAAGTAATGAGCATTTAGTTTGAAGAAAACCAGTTCAATATCTCATAATACTTTCTAATTATTTTATTTAATAATTTTTAATAATTATAAACTATTATTATTAAATAACCTAATCATTATTCTTAGCTTCATTCAAGGCTTCACTACAATTATCATGTTATTTTAATTCAGCTACCACCAGCACTTGTTATAGTTTGACTAAATTAAAGGACTGAATACACACTGGTCAACCACAAAGATTTGGGGTAACAATCAAGAAGAAAAAGAAATTTCTGCTTCCTGTGATTATGACTGTGATACTGTTGTCGTTTGCCCATAAGGGATCAGTGATCTAGACTGCACTCTTAGTGATTTAAAATTTCCAAGAAAATATTTTATTTAATTTTAATTAATAATATAATGATATACTTTAATATTTGATAAGAAAACTACAATTTAAAAGGTAACAAGGGATTATAATTAATTTCTCAATCAATTTGATGTTTTATTTTGCTACTTAAAGACTTTCTTCTATGATGAAGAAATATTATTAATGGCTGAAGGGTTTTAGAGATAGGAAGAGGAGAAAGAAAGTTTCATGGTGCAAGGTGAAAACAAGTTAGTAGATGCACTGCTTTAAGTTTAACAAGTTCAAGAAGTAGTTTAAACTATTCAAAATGATAACCCTAAAATAGAAGATAAAATAACAAACATAGAACCAATAAATAAAGAGAGGTAATGCAGGAAGAAGTATAACAAATAGACTCCCCCATAATGGTGGAGGCTTAAAAGAATCAAATTAGTATAAGTAGTTAAATAAAAAATAAAATTTTACAAGGAATTCTGGTATACAAATTTAAATAAGCTCTTGATGAAAAAACTAGATAGCATAACATCACAAAAAAATCTAATATCATAAATAGGGACACTAAATCATATATTAGTAACATAAGGTAATAGATTCAGAAATTTAAAGCATGCAGAAAGCCAATCAACAGATGGAAAAATTAAAAAATCAAAGTCACATAAAAAATCTAATGCCTGCGATAAAAAATCGTAAAACTCAAAAAAGATTTACCTCAGACCCAAATGAATTACCATATAAAAGATTTTGCGTGAAGAATAGTAATCTTAAATATTTTGATGGACCACAAAAACTGGAGAACTGTAAAATACTTGAATGACTGCAAGCAATCAAATTTTTCTAATAAATTACTTCAAACAACTTGAACAAAATGGTAAATAGGATGTTGAAGACATTAAATTAAGCGTGAAAGTTATCATGGATTGTATAAATACTAGGAATATTTTGAAAGTAGACTGTAATATAAAGGAATTCCAAGAATCATCTTAGCCCTAGATTAGAGAATCGATATAATCTAAGAGATGACAAAAAGCTCAACAAAGATACTTAGGATGAGAAAAGAAAAAATCACCTGAAGAACAGGCGGTAATATAGAATAATTAAAAAATGATGAAAACCTAAAATGATCGACACAAAAGAAAGAATTAGTTTAATAATATTAAAGATTATAAAATGAAAAAAATACTAAAACTTTATTTCTATACTTATCTACAAATAGTAAAAGTAGTAAATAATTCAGGTAAAGTGATTAATTTATATGGAACTAATTAATTATTTATTAGTAGAAATGGGGCAAGTTGAGCATGACAATTATGTTGAAGATTTTTCCACTTTGACTTGGAGAAGTTCTTAAAGTTGCTACGATGAGTTCAGCAGAATCGATATTGAAGTAAGTACTTATTCATTCTACTGTTTATAGGTAACAGCTGACTGAAGAGCCTGATCGGTGATCAGGCATGCGTATGTAGCGGTTGCCAAGCTAGAGGCAAGAGATCCTTCACCGGTGACAACCGTTGGCGGGTAACCAAGCTCCACCAGCTGCATAGCGAGGTGGCCACACCCTCGCTACCCGGTCACTTATCCTTATCTACAAATAAATTTTTATTTTATTAAAATTCTTATCAGATTTTTAATTTATAAAATCTGCTAATAATTTGAAATGAAATGAAAAAATTTTGAGATTTGTAATCGAGTAACTATTTTATTTATAGTAGACAAGACTTTGAGATTATATTACCAAAGCAAAAATATATTTTTATTGAGATGTTTATTGCATATAAGTAAATTTGCATTTAGAAAATAAAAAATAATACAAAAATTTATAATTTTATCGAAAAAAGTATCTATAATATAGAAAAACAATTTCCAATAAAAATATTAAATTGATTTTTATGAAATTGATAAATGATTATTAATAAAAGTCTCAGTCTTTCTTAATCAATATAAAACAAAATGATTATTGCCATTTCTGCAAAGTTCAAGGAATATATAAAATTATATAAAATAAAAATTTCAATTCAATCATAACACCCTTAAACAGATGACTTTATAAAATTTGTCATGGACATTTTTAACAAATTTACTCTTTTCTTAATTGTGCCTACATTTCAGTCAAGGACAAATCTTTTATATCTAAAAAATACAAGCAATATTTAATGTTTAATTCTCTAAAAAACGTGCAATTTTGCGATCATATTGATATTTTAAAATGTCTGTTTTCGAAATTATAGAAAATATTTTGTCCAAAAAAAGAATTAAAATTCAAATCCAAATTCCCAAAAATTAATTAAATTTAAATTAAAATAAAAATTAAGGTGTAAAATAAGAAGCCATGAATTACAAGGGAGGACAATTTTACGCTACAATGAGATTTTTTATAATTACTATTCATTTTATAAATTTCTATTTTATATTTCCTAAATCTATATTGGGACAATTCACTACTATGAACTACTTTCTTTCTATTTAGAATCCAAGGGCACAGCAAAGATTCTTAATTAATTAATTAGTAGGAATTATAGTAAATAAAAGGTTAAGTTTATTCCTTTAGTTATAGCCAACTTTTTACATTATATATAATAATAAAACTGCATTAGTTTAGCTATTTCTTAAGATATGATACCTTATCTTTTAGCATTTAATCCTATAAAAGTTTCCATTTTTTTTCTTTTGTTGCTGCAACTTTTTTATAGGAATGAGCATATTGATTATTTTTTTTGAAGAAATATAAATTGGCACCAACCTTCTTAAGGAACTTAATGAATTCTTTAATGATAACATTTGGCAATATTTTTTATCAAATTACCTAAAGTCATTTGAAATTAATAATATATGAAAAATATCTTTGCATATTATATTTTCGCCCTATAATTATTTACAAATATTTCTACTATTATTTAATATATTCAATTTATGCTATCTTAAGAAAATTAATGTTACTGTTTTTATCAGATGGTTTCTCTTAAATTTGGTTACTTATAAGTAAATGAATGACAATTGATATCAATTAATATTAAGAATATATTTATAGTTAAGAGATATTACATTGGCATAATAAACATACAACTAAAACCTATCATTATTTAGCAAAAAAGAATGTTTTTATTTTTAGCATATTTAATTTTAATTTGATTTTAAAGTTTTGTTATTTAATTAACTTTAAATTTATTCATTAAACTTTAATGCCCATTTGAACATTGAGAGTTCCTCTATTTTGTTTACATCTCTAATTGTCAGTATTTTATTTAGAATTTTACTTAGAATCTTGCTTCAGAATAACTAGTCACCAATTAGTCTATATTTTATACAAAAGTAAGTAAAAGTATAAAAATTGTATCCTATTAAAGTTATTTATTAACCCACACTTTTCATCAGCTCTTGATTTAATCAAAGTAAAGCTTAGTTTTCATCTATCATTATTGTATATAGAGTGACATTCCCTTTTAATTAGAGGAAAATCCCAAATGGATTCCTGTTCCCACTAAGGGAAACTTGTACTGCGATTATTTCCTGAAATAGCTTAAATTGGATAAGCAGGTAGCCTTTTATGTACTTCCAAGCCTAGAGAATGTTCATATTATTTATGATTTCATTATAATTAAATAATTATTCAATTTATTTTTATTTTGATATGAATATATTTTTGGCTTTTATATTTTTCTGCTAAATATTTAAAGTAAGTGAAGATCAGAATGAATGACTATTAGAATCAATAGTAATTAAACATCAATTATTATTATAGTTATTTGACCAACTTTTAAACCTAATTGCCATTTTGTTATTAAAGCTAAGTTCTGTATTAAATTAATAGTTTAGAATTGACAGTAAATTCAACTGAAACTATTATTCTCTGGTCATTAATGCAAGCAATAGAAAGTAATGAAGCCCTTGTTTAGCATGCTCTTATGACAATAGATTGAGTAACTCTAGAATATTTAGCTATTAAAATAGTCTCATCGAGATAATATTGATGCAGATTCTTAGCAAACCAAAGTATAAAGATAAAAAATTGAGTAATACAGCTGATCAAATCATAGATTATTTCACAATGAAAAAGTCAACATTGGATTTGTTACAGAGGAGCAGGCCAGTCTTTCTAAGGATAAACCGATAGTGCTGGTATCTCTAGCTATAAAGATACTAATAATTCTTTGAAATACACTTATTTTACAAAAAATAATCATTGTTTTATTGTGAATTATTTACTAATGATGTAAAAACTTTATTCGAGCTGATATTGTTGATATAAAGTCAAATACTGAATAAATAGCAGTAATGTAAAGTTCCGAATTATCAACCATCTTTAGGATTCATCATATTCAACAAATTTTAGGGGGGGGGAAGTTTCCTGCCCCCAGACAGTTTCCTGCCCCCAACATTAAATTTTATGTTTTTGCAATAAATTTAATAGAAACAAATAAATTTCAATTTCAATAACCATAACCATGTACTATACAACATTTATTATTATATAATTTTCAAGGTACATAATTATTCTTTATCAAATTATATATTATTGACAAGGCTAAAATAAGTGTTTTTTTTTAATAATTAATGTAATTTTCATTAAATTTTAAATTGATTATCAAGGTAGAAATGATATTTGAAGCTAAATTTAAAAAAAAAACTACATAATAATAGATGATAAAGATTCTTTGAAAATTATAAAAATTACATATTTTTATGTATGGGGCAGGAAACTACCTTTTTGGGGGCGGGAAACTTCCCCCCTTGGGTGCATATAAAATTTTGGGGCAGGAAACTTCCCCCCCCCAAATTTTATTATAGCACTATAATGGGTAAATAAGGTATTAAAAAATTCGTAAGTGTTAAGTGGATTTGAACGCATCTCTGATTGAAATGGCAAGGAAAGTAAAATCTTTAAAATGGTGACTAACAAATCAATGAAAAGTAGAATATCAATCATTAAACAAAGTTTGATAATGATGATAGGATTTTAAATGACCTTCGAGGTTATGAAGAGGAAAATAGCGATAAGAATAAAGAAACATTAATTAGTCAAGCAAACAAAGCTATTCATATTTAGGTTATCGTCATTAGAAACAACTGCCGAGATTATAAAGTTAATAAAAATGCATGAATAATGATTTAGATAGTGTTGATAAATATAAAAAATTTGCTTTGATTATTCTAATCAAAATCATCTCATGTCTGTGATATTCTATTTCCTTCATTATATTCTACTAATTTGAATGATAGATAGATTGATTTTATATACTAAGTTTTTTCATTGAAGAATTTGGTTGCAATACTGTAATTAATAAAATACTGCAATTATAAACTTATAAATAACGATTTGGGAAGATATATTTTAAATGACATAACACACTAACAGAAGAATAAAATGAAGGCGATGTTGAAGATAATGAGACTTCGGGGGGAGGAAGTTTCCTGCACTCGAGGAAGTTTCCTGCACATTTTTTTTATGACTCTTTAATATAAAAAGATATTTATACTTCATTTAAGTAGTTCAAGAAATTATAGTATAATATTATATAAGTATTTAAAGAACAAGATAAATTGAATCAGAATTTCAAAACAATTGGATACAATATATGTAATTATTATGAGTACAGAGAGGACATTCAAAACCCCAAAACCCCTTAGTGAGGTTTATAAGTGCTTTGATTTGTAGGGTATAGGTGGGGTCTTATTGGGGTTAGTAGAGAAATTAGGCCAATTTGCAAAATGAGAAATAGAAATTAGCGAAATTTAGGGTCTATTTATGATGAGAAATATTTAGATTTACTGCTTAAGCTTAGGTATGGTACGAGTATTAATATAGACTAAGTCAAACCAGTAATGAATTATACAGCTATAGCAAAGCTCCTGTGCAAGAGTGCCTCAACAGTTAGGTATCATTGCTTGTTGGCTGTTTAGCATTATACTTCAGGCACTTGAAAGCATCCTGCAAGAAAATAAAAGTTCTCACAGCACCATATTGACTACCTCTGTGACTCGAAGACTTTAAAGTATTGGGCACACTTTCCACTAGACTAGCGAGCTGTGATGTTTCATCGCAAGTTTCCTGACATGCGTATCTCTCCATAAACTATAGCCAACATTTATAGAAGAAATGGTATTACTTTCAAGACTGTCAACAGAGTGAAGAGAGTGATTGATTTTACAGTGCCATTTTATAGTAATAATTTAAACTATATATATGATTAAATGCAGAGGGCTATTGACAATAACATCAAGTTCATACACGCTGATGAAGCTGTGTTTACCTTCAACACTTTATTAATAAATCTTGGTATAAGAAGTATGATAATATAAAAGTCTACGATTAGAAAGTAAAGGTCGTAACCCATGCAATTTTAGCAGGTATTAAGGAAGACTCTGGCTTAGAAAGTTATGTTATTCATCATCGCTCTATTAAGCGAGAGTAGTACATAGAGTTCCTACATAAGCTGAGAGATAAATACAACGATTAAGAGATCATCCTGTTTGTTGACAACCTATCAGTTCATAAGACTAAGGAGTCTAAGAAAGCTTATGAAGAATTAAACATTAGTCCTGTATACAATGTTCCTTACAGCCCTTAATTTAATGGAATTGAATTCTACTGGAGTAAAATAAAGACCCACTACAAGAAACTGCTGCTATATCACCTAATGCATGACTTGCCTATAGATACAGTAGACTTGATTCAGAGTAGCTGCAAGAGAGTAAGCAAAGATAAGACAACAGTTTGTGCGAGAGAAGGAAGAATGAAAATTTATAAATAAGTTTTAGATTTAAAAGAATGAAGAAGCACACATATTAAATTAACCCAAAAAGGGATTAGGCTTCTCCTTCTTCTCCTCTTCTTGTGGCTTGCTTGGGCCCATATTTCTTCTCTTAGTGCCAGCTCCTGCATCTATGTTAATTTCATCTGCCTTTTTAAAAATCTTTATAAAGTCTCTTTGCTCACTTCATGAATAGTCTATAACTTTCTCTCTCTGTGAACCTTTGCATGTTCTTTCATTAGGAATATACCAGTTCCAGGTTTTCCCTACAAAGTTATGTGTCAAAGCTTACTAGAGAGGTATGGATGCTTCTTAAGCTCCGCAAGCCAGGTATCGCTTATTAGTATACCTTGCTTCTTTTAATCTTCAGGAGAAATAGAGTAGAGTTTCTTGTGAGCTTCTTCAATGATCTCTCTGAGATAGCTCACTCTTAAAGTGCCAAGAACACCAAAGAAGAAGCTCCTATCTGGAAGTTTGTTAGAGAGTTGTTTCTTGGTAGGAAGATAAACTTCCAACTCTTCATCTTTCATCTCTTTCATCGCATCATCGTAGAGATTAGTGACTGAAATCTCTGGGTAGTTTGGTATTTCTATCACCTTAATTTCATTGTTTTTGAAGGCTTTCTTCTCATCACAGAGTATCGCTCTTAGAAATGAGATTTTGGTACCTTCCATCGTTGGATGGAATAAACCCACTATAGTATGTGATTAAGTATATGTCACATGCTTACCATGCTAAGTGAGGTATCGATAGAAATCTTCTTTGCTTCTAAATCTTGAGATCATTTCTTAAGCTTCAATCCTCTTCATTGCAGTACTTATAGATTCCATCCTTGTTCCTTCTCTTGTTATGAATTTCAAATTTTAATATATAGAGTTCTGGATCCTACTGTTAAAAATCTTAGTATTAAATATGGCCATCTCATAGGAGGTCAACCTGGTAAGGATACGTGGAGAAAGCTGGCAGAAGCTGTAACAAACTTCAGAAATGGAGCTCCATTTTAATCAATTTAGTTCCATTAAATTAGTACTAAATTTGTTTAAATTTGATTAGTACCGGTACTAAATTCGTTAAAATTTAATTGTACCAATTTAATAGTACCAAAACTTAATTAGTACCTACTTTTAAACTAATGAGGTTTTAATGGAAAAGTTCCAAAATGGTTCAAAACCTAATTGGTACCAGTACCAACCTGAATTTATTCTCAGTTGGTACCATAATTAAAAATCTTAAGCATAAAATTAGAAAATTTATAGTTATAAACACTAAGTATAAATATTATGTCTAACACCTAAGAATCAACCATTGTTGTTGCAATCCCAGTTCCTATACAAAGTTAGTATAGCCAGTGAGGTTTTCACTTATTAATAAAAGAAATTTAAATTTGAATTTAAACATGGCGACTAACTTAAATCGTAAAGCAATCTCTCTTGGCAATGGTTAATCATAGCTAAACTTTGGCACCATTAAAAAGCAAGAAGTTATTTATATTGAGAGGGAAGTAGAGTTAAGAGCTCTTGAGTTTGAAGCAGAGGTCATCAAAATTGAAGTATCTAACTAGAAGGGGAGAACAGAGATAGGACTTTAAACATAAATTGAATATGTTGAGGAGCTAAAAGAACAGTAACCAATTGAAAAATAAAAACACTTTGAATGCAATGATTGTTAAAACTTCTTTTCAACTGAGTAGAGCTTGAAGAGGAACATTAAAGAAATGCATTCTGGTAAAGCGAAGATTTATTTCAAGCATGATAAGGTGGATGGCAGGTATTAATACACGACTTGCATGAAGTCTTACACTCACTCAGCTAAGGTTAAAAGACACATGCAAAAGCATCATTTAAGCGAGTTTTTAATGTAAGATTAAGAGACTTAAAAACTTATACCTGCCAAGAGAGAGTCTAATACTCTTGAATCTTTAAGAGAGTAGTAAGAAAAGCTCAAGAGGCAGAAACGATATGAGTCAATGAGTCAACCTGCAGACAATACATTTTTAGCATGCTTCTAAGAGAGAGCTATGTATATTCCTGCATTAAATGCTGTTGATCTTAGCGGTTGTATAGAAAACTACTTGAATATAAACGTGCCTAGCAAGGCAAAACTTATAGGAATCGACGAGTTTGCATACAAGGTATATCCTTTCAGCTATCTCATTAAGAATGAACAGTATTAGAATGAGTTTGCTAACGAATATATCGTTCT
>ARYC01008854.1:0-15192 GCA_000711775.1 Oxytricha trifallax
TATTAAATTATAACACAGAAGTATACTGCAGCGATCATTTATAATGAATTTTTACTTAATTCGAGAGCCACCAAATACGTTTGAAAATATAAAGTTTTAGTTATATATTTCAATCCTATTTACAGTTTAAAATCATATATTTATTACTAATTTAAATATTATGATGCTATGATTTATTATATAAGCTTACCGTTAACAAAAGTACTTCTAAATAGTTAATATAATAAGATAATTGGCAATAAATTCAATAACATAACAATGCCAAAGAGTATAAATCTAAAGTTTAAGTAATTTTTTTATTTTTATGGTTAAGGTAATCCAATCCAAATACTTTTATACTCTATCAAATATATAACATAATAATTTCATTTAACTACAATTAATAATTTATTCAATAAAATTCTATTTTAAATCTCTAAGGGTAGTCTCCATCTTCGATTCCTTTATAAAGAATATAAAATTTAATTAAAGAATTTAAATTTGGGATAAATAAAATAAAAAACATTAACTTAATAAATATAGAAGAGATAATATATTTATACAAAGGCTTAATTAATAAATTAGGCAATTTAACATGATAATTCTATGTGTATACCAGGACGCTTCAAAGTGGAGGCATTAAGAGTATTATCAAAAAGAAGTACAGTAATTCCTACTATTGCAGGACTGCCTTGCCTAGACTGCATGCCCTGAAGATATTTATCGTAGTGCGTTTCTTACTTTTCATTTGGATGGCACATTCAGTTTGGAGTCTTCGCTCTTGATCGTGGCAATAGAACACATTCTGCTGAAGCTTCTCGATGTCCGAATGTTGAAACTTTTGTCCAAATGTTGACAGAGGTGTCGCTTTCCAAATCAGATTCTTAAAGATGAAGCTAATTGAGAGTCCACTGCTTTCTCAGCAGTAAGGAATAGCACATCCTCAGCCTCAGCATCAGACTTGCAGCCTATATTTGCTATCTAGCCTATAGCAATAGTTTATTAGGCTTCTTCAGAATATTATCAAACTACTTACATTGGGAATTCAGGCATTTTTGGACTTTCGGTATTGCAAACGAAGTAAGGGGCGAATCTTTGAATGGTGGCCTACCAGGGAAACCACGTGATTCTCTATGAAAAGACGCAGGGAGATAAAATCTCCGACTCAGAAATTATTCCAGTGGCCGAGATAAACGCACATCTTTGTTTCTCATGCTATACCATAGCCATTTAATCAGGACCCTTACTCATGGCTTTTCGTTGTATTTCTGGCTATAGTCATGCGCTTCTTGCATGCAGATGCTTTCCTCTGGGGGTTATCTAAATCCTCCCTGATGCAGTGGAGTGGCCTTGCCGCTTTCATAATAGCATGAGTAGACTTTAGAATGAGATGACGTAAGAAGGGCTAAGGATGAAGCATTATGCATCTAGCTGTAAGCCCTTTAGAATGTCAGCCAAAGAATCTCCCATCTACTCTCGAGCTTTAAATCTCTGGTATTTTTCTTCAGCACAAATGGGAACATGCTGAGATATCAAGAGCGTCAACGCTAACTTATGCTTGGGTATCAGACAATGCAGGACCTTTTATCTCTCTTACTCTTGCAATCATGATACATAATACTAGTTTGATCTGCTCAAATGTGATCGAAAATCAAGCCCATCTCGTTTCCAGTGCTATAAGAAACCACATGACAACGCTAATACTAACCCTTCGAAGCCTTTCATGTATATAATGCATCGCTAGATACAATCACAAGATTATTTAACCTTACTAAGCCGCTGGTTCCCTCTGGTACCCATGCGATGTCCATTCTGGTAACTGTATTACAGTGAATAGCAAAAAAAACATGCCTCATTGCTCTTCCCCAAATTTCTTGATCTCTGTAAGGAATCCAGTAGAAGCGCCTTGATGACTGGACTGCACCTGAGATGCTGAGACAAGCTATAGCCGCTCGTGTCACTAGGGTCAGGCAGCCTGAGATATGGCAGTAGCCGTTTAGAGCTGTTACTTATAGCGCCACAACTACTTTAGCATAATAGCACATCAAAATGATCAAATTAATGCAGATTAACTATCATGCTTACTTACGCACTTTTTAAATATAGTATTAAACTATTTTTAAAACAATTAATAAAATCAAAACTATTTCACATACAAAATAATTCTTCTCTAAATAATATCTCATCTAATATTTTACTATTTATAATCTCCTCATTCACTAACAAATTATACTTTTAGACTAATTATATAATTATCATGGTATTATTTTAATTTACTGCTAAAATTAAATTATTTTACAGATATGATCTTCGTATAAAAAGACTGTCTTTTATTAAATAAATAGTTTCAAATTATTTAGTTTTAATTATTACCTTTTAATTAAATTAATAAAAAAAATAATAATAATATGAATAGTTGAGGAAGATAAAAAAAACACGTTCTATCTTGCTTTTTATATTATATACAATAAGTTAATGATACCACTCCTTCCATTAAGTATTTTAGCATGATTCTGATAATAAAATTATTTATTGTGCTTCTTCCATTTCTCCTTGATTTTTGTTGTTTGCTGTTTTGTTATTTTTGCCGTAAATTGGGTTGATTCACCTATATGAAGACAGTATTTATTTTCTTATTTTTTCCAGTTATAATATAATTATCATGAATAATTTGACAATAAAAAATATCAATTATCCTAGGCTTTAATATTATCCTATATTAGGTAACTTAAAATTTTGATTATAAATTTAAATATCTTAGTTTTATTATATTTCATACTAATTTGAAACTATATTAAATTCCCAAGTTAATACAGCATTAAATATGAATATTCTAATATTACTGATCCTCTGATTTTACTTCTAATAACATTATTTCCTTATTAATCAAATAATTATAACTTTTTTAATATATTTTACAGTTAACTTAATTAATATGTAATTTTTAAATATCCATATTTCCCTCAAACAACTTAATTCTTGATTTCTTCAACACTTTATCAGAATAGTTTATGTTGTTTTAATAAGGTCAGCTTCCGGACTTGACCACATCAACATTTTCTTTCATAATCAACAGCTGGCTTAGTTAAGCTTATTTCAATTCTTCATTTGATTCCATTTTATAAACTACTTGTTTGCTTTATTTAATTTAATTTTAATTATTAATATATATTTAAATAAAAATATTTATATAATTAAATAATTATTTACATTACTACTACTTTTACTTTAGCTTATTGAACTTTCTAGCCTTCTTAAGTCTAATAAGCCAATTACTAATTCACACACCAGCTTACAGTAAGACTGCAGTGTCCTTCTTTTCGCTGTCACTCTTTTCAATCATTTCAGCCTTAGTTATTTGCATCATTGCCAACTTAGCTAGAGACATGTGTTCTTAGCTTCCATTTTGATTGCTTTCACACAGCTGGCATTACGGTGATAGATGATCTAGTAGTCTCCTTGAATTTCTTAACCTCATTGACACTACCAAGAGCTTTATTACTTATTGGTTAATATATATATTATTAAAATAATTTTATGCTTATTTAAATACATTATAATTACAATTGTTAAATTCCTATTATGCTTATTTACTTTGGAGAATGGAGTAATGAAGAGAGTATTAATTTAGCATCTTCTATCAATGCTTCATCTTGATTTTTGCTGCTCTCTTTTCGGCTGAGTCTTGCAGCAGAAGCAGTTGCTGTATCTTCATTACCTTTCTCATAGTTATCTCTCGTTCATTTACAATTTGATTTTAATATTAATTATTATCTTCTTTCAATTTTATATTTATAAATTGCTTATAATGTAAAGCTTTTATTCAACTAGTTTTTCAAACTGATTCAAACTCCACTTGTAAGACCTTCTGAACAAAGCCACTTCATTAACTTTAGTATCCCAGGTAGTAATGTCAATCTGTTGATATGTTCTGTGTTTTGGTTTCAGACTTGCCAAATTGATGTAGAATTGTTGAAGCTAGCTCTATTTATAGAGTTGATAATATTTGCTAGGCTACTTATAAAACTGCTTTTGTCGGGTTTGCTTGCTCTTATTCGGAGATACTTTCATTAAGCAGTGCATTTCACAGATAATGCTTACATTCTGCCTGAGAGTTAAGTAATTACTATAATTTATAAATCGAAATAATTTTGTGATTAGATAGTTTTTCAAAAATGAAAAGTTTTTATGTTCATGAAAAGTTTATTAGTTCCTGTATTAGGGTTATTCAAAGAAGAAATAGATACGAATTATTAATAATAAAGTAATATAACAATCATATAATTGGACATTGCTGTATGGAAGTTTCAATGAAGATATAAGTCTAAATTAAGAAAGAATAGGTTGATGAAAATTGCGATATATCGAAGATAATGAAGAGAGCGAAATGTTTAATTAGTTATTATACAATGTTATAAGTAAATAGAAAGACCAAACAATTAATTAAATAAATAACTTTTAATAAATAAAATTCAATTGTTTAATTGAAATTTGTATATCCAAGTGAAACTCTAAATTTTATTGTCTCTCAAATTGTAGTCTGAATTCAAACAATATTCATTCTGAATATCATTTATTTTCATAATAATCATTGAATCTGTTCATACCGTTGTCGCTTAATTCCCATAAAATGCTGATAATAGTCCTCTAAAGCATGAAAAGTAATCAAAATACAAGCATTATATTTACTAAAGTTGTATATTTCAAGTTCCTGTCTATTAGTGAGTTAAGATTATACTAAATTAGGAGGATAAGAAAAGTTTATTGTAGTCCATATTCATTGCAATTACAATGATATTGTATCTAATTCGATTTGAAAGAAATTAGAGTGTCATAAAAGGTGTATTTTATCTGAATCTCTCATAAATTCATCTAATAAATTTTTTATTCGTTATCTATTAATTAATCATATATAGTAGTGTAGTATTTAAAAGACCCCCTCTGCTCTGGCATTTTCAGTATTTATAGCGAAGTATATAGGAAAACGAGAATTTCAAGCTGAATACTAGCATCACTCAAAGCAACTTAATAGATTCATAATGGTTACTTCACAGTGGAGTATCCTATGAGAGGATATATAAAAGCAGCTACTTTTACTATCAGACTATAAACCATTATCAAAGATATTCATGGATATTTTCTTGATTATTAGTTAAAACAAATGAAAATTTGCTCAATATAATACACTATTTTTGTAAAAAATTAAATTTTATTAAATAAGGAAGTTGTTGAATATAAATCCAATATATCAGCTCACCTAATTGATTAAAAATTATTTAAGTTTAATCACTCTAATGAATTACTTAATTTTAATTAGTGTCAATTGCAAAAATTAAAATAGTAATATACTCTGAATAAAGTCCATAACTCATAGTGCCTCAAATGATAACAAGATAATTTAAAAATGAAGTACTTATTAAGTACGAATAACTGCCATAGATGAAGACTGCTTTATCTCCTGCTACCTAACCCTAGTGATGAGAACACTTGAAGCATGTCTAAGCATCTTCATCAATGCACTTCAATTGGGTCACTTACAGGGATCAAGGATCGGGAAAAATAAGGTTGAGGCATATGTGCTATTTACCATTAACTGTAATTCCGTTACTAGCATCAATCATCGAATGACTACTTTAGAACAACAATGGCTTTGTATAGACTAAAAATCATTAACCATCTCTCGCAAGACGAGCGAAACTTGAGACTCTATATGCCGTGACAAGGTTATTAGTTGTGTATCTAGAAGCCCTTGAGACAATTGGGATTCAGAAGAGTATGATGTGGCAACTACATTTGAGCTTAGACTGTTGGAATAATCGCAAGGATTGAAAGATCAATAGTGATAGAAAGTATTTTATTCGTTGCTTCTTAGACATTAATCATCTTCAAGTTAATTGGCATGTGAAAGTATTCTCTTTGGGTGAAGAAGTCATTTATTAGTTCTGAAGTGAAAGGTTGGATGGGAACTCTATTAAAGACGCTTACGAGGGCAACTTGCACGGTATACTGATTCAGGATTCCACTGCCTTCTTATTGGTAAGAGCACTCCATCTTTATTGAACTCCTTTAGGTAGTTGGAAAATCTCCAAGCTATGTTGCACTGCGTCATAGTTAAAGCTCTCAATGCATAGAGGAAAAGAGGAGCAGCTCAAAAGGAATTGTTAGTTAATTTAATTCGATCAACACATCGTTTCATTTACCAAGAAAATGTGCTCAAGTAGCTCGCTTATTCCATAGGTCAGTCATTGGATATCTTGATCTTTGATTATCTTGGCCCTTAAGACACTTGTCTGAGCCGGAGTTTCCATCTCACTAGATATTTCAATGAAGAATCGCGCAGTACCACAGGGCTGCCTTACTTCACAGATGCCCCCTTACTCGGTTTGCAAAACAATTCTTAATAAAATAACATGAATTATATAATTAACATTTTGATCTTTTTCTTCTGAAAACCTCTCAATTTACTGTAAGAATCAATATATTAAATAGTGGCATAAACTAATTATGAGGATGCATTACGGCATTCTCCCATAAAAACGAAAGAGCTCCTTTAGACTTTATCACTAAGAATCTTCTTTGAAAATCAACATAGCCTGCAAATACAAAGAGGTAGTTTTGAATAAAAACATCGAAGATGCAAGAGTGTAAAATGTGCTATATATTGAATGGTCCTAATCAAGAGTAAAGAATGAAAAATATATGTACCTAGCAATGCTTTTCCAAAGAATATAATTATTGGTAGAGTTGAATAAGGGAAGTAGAAACTTCAAATAGTGGGAACTTGAGTGCATCTTTATTTGGCAATAGTCTTAATATGCCTTCATTCTACGGTATTCTACTAAATATTCTGAATTCGCAAGATATATTGCCTAATTTTGTAATTAACTTTTTTATAAAGAGATTTAATGGGTTTTGTTTTTGTATTTAATAAATATTTCTTTCCAAATTTTAAATTCTTTTATCTAATTTCGTTCAATTTAATCTTATAATGAGTTCTTCTCAGATAAAGTAAAAGAGTCTTGAAGATGACTTGTTAGTATTAAAGACTTTCCTTAAAATAAATAAATAACTATAAATATGCAATGGATTCTAAGATATACCATTTTCTTATACATGATTCTCTGGCATATCAAATTTAATCTTTTACACTTAATATGCCAATTCTTTTATTCATCAATAATCTATCAACTAAACTGGAATGGTTTTAAGTTATAAAAGAGTAGATTTATACAAAAACTAAGACAGAACTTGAATAAAAGAACTTTAATGTATAATATAATTCTCCATTGCTTACTAAATATATAAATTATCATTCATTTATAGTAGCTAAAGCATGTCCTTCTTCTCATTAATATTGCAACAACAAGATCTTGAAGTACGCTCAGGCAAGCCTTTCATCAACTAAAGAGCCACATGTGTTGCATGTAATGGCAGACTTAGTTACACAAATATTGTGCTGGAGTAAACCATGATTGCTTTGACAATTCAGGGAAATTGATATTCGCTATAGTGTGATCTATGATGTCATGCACTTTTATATCAATTAATTCTCTATTCTATAGTTGTATCATCAAGGCTATTGATAGACTATAAATGTATTGGTAATGTGGAATGAGCTGTTGGGTTTTAGAGCATTTTGGCTTGCTGAGCTCAGTCATCACAGCTTCAATTATCTGCATTTATATAATAACTAGATGTAATAATGCTATAATCTTGTTCAAAATGATTGTATGACTTAAATTTCAGTTAATTTTACTTAGATGTAATTTTCAAACTTCCTTAATCCTTAGATTGATTAACTTTTATTAATTTTAATTGTATTCAAATGATCAAGTGCATGCATATAATGATGAAATTTATACATTTTAATATTTATCATTCGTAGTTCCTAATCACTGAATTCACTAATATTATAATAAAATATTGCTGAACTATTTGAACCAACTTACATAGATATGTTTTAAGAATTTGGATAGAGCAATTGTCTAAGTCAAGACATTACTGAGTACTCCCAAAACTCCTTACATCTTGCATAGTTTTTACTATTGATATTATCCAAGTAAGACTGCTGAAATGTTGCTTTTCCTTTTAGTTGCGCTGACAATCATACTATAAATGAATGTCTCAGGTAAATCTAATTTGAGAGGAGTAATACATTAATTTAATATTACAATGTATCTATAAAACAAAGTATTATAATTATTTAATATAATATGCCATTGAAAATATGAAAAGTTTCGATTAGTTGTTTTGTTTGAGGAGAGCAAGCAAGTTCAACAAATCAAGCTCTCATGACTAGTTTAAGTCTGTATTCTATTCAGTAGAGCCATTAATACTGTGAGTCTAAGTGCAACAAGAACTTCTCAATTTACATCAATTAATAATCTTGTCTTATTGTCATTGAAGTAATAAACTCAATATCTAATATTTAAATATATATTTATATTATCCATTTAGATACATTCATGAATGCATTCCAATTAAGCATAGACCTTGGAGTATACAAGCAAGCACCTAGTAAGTGTGTTATTTAACGCAGAGCATTCTCCATTTCACACAGAGTCTATAAGGAACCAGCATGCCGTTGCAAGTTTCTCAATGCAAGGATCTCTCAAGTTGCATCTGGTTTGAAACTGTGTAGCTTTCGTGCCTCTATATTTTGGAAACAAGCTCTGTGATTTTAGAATTCTCATTTTATTGTTGTTTAGGCCTCTAGAAATATAGATTCATAAATAATAATATAATAATAATATATAATACATATTAATTGATTGGTAGTATGATTAAATGGGGAATACAGTTAAATGAATGAGAAATGTTCAAGTTGACATTGATTTGTTACTTCCTTACAAAACATAACTCGGCTGATACAAATATTAAAAGAATTTATAATATGTTTAGTATATTATAATTATCAAATAATAAATTATGATTATATTATGATTATCTGCAATTCATATTGATATAGAGACAATTTGTTTTCGTTTTGCTGCTATCACCATTAAATGACAGCAATCAATTAAAACTGGCTTTTGATTTGAATAAGATGGAGTGTTCACCTTCATCGATAATGAAGTCTGGAGGAGTCTCTTTCATCATCCTATCCTCCTTATTATTCTGTATTTTAGTCAGCTATTGGCATTAAAACGGCATTAAATCTCAATACATTTACATAAAATAGACTTTCAATCGATAAATACATCTAAATCAATGATTAATCAATGATTTTAACAAATAGCACTACTTAAATAAACATACAGTTGTAAATTGTTGTGTTATTTATATATCATAACTCCCTTTGGTGAATATAGCTAACACTACATTTAAACATATTTAAAACTATTTGCAAGATAAGATATCCTTAATTGAATAATCTCATGTTATCAAACAGATATCGGTGTCTTCATAATAATAATGAATTAACATATTGACATCATAATCCTTCATTTCAAATTCTTTTTAATAATTTATGCAATAATATTCTTAAATTTATTCCCATTTTGGTATTATATTTTATTAAAATTAATCACATTTGAATTAAGGCTGCTTTATGCATTTCTTACTTCATTCACAGGTGATATTAGAGTTGGCATTGCTGCAATCAACAGACTAAGCTGTATCACCCTCACTGACTTTGAATTGTTTAAATTTAGACTATCAAACTTAACATTTTGACCCAAAAACAACATTTTAATTCTTTCTTTCGTTCACAATATACCCGTGATAATCAATCAGAGATTCAGTTAATATATTATAATAACAAAGGTTTTATAAAAAATATTAAATGGGAGAAGATCAAGTAAAACTATAAAGTTATAGTAACAATTGAAGATGTTAAAAATTGACGATATAAAAGATTAATTTAACATTATTTTATTTAAAACTCGAGTTGATTTCTTACAACTCTACAAAATAACTTATTACTATTGTGAGGCAAAAATTTATTAACTTATATTATAGATAAAAGGAAAATAAAGTGCTAAGGTAAAGTAAAAATTATTAAATTTGAATTCAACTGAAATTTTACCATTTTCATAGAACATTGATAAACGCTGTTATTCATATTTGGTAAGTTTTGTATTCGATTTGATTTAGTTTTACAACACGATTGTAATCCATGGGCCAAGAGTAAATAAATGAAATATTGATTTTATAATCAAATTCCTTAATACGATCCATGTATAGAGTCAGAGAAATGCTATACAGTCTCATTTTTACTAGTCCCTCACATTAATATGCGGTTAAGAGTGTTCTACTAAATTAACTTCTTATAAGGTTTTGTAGAGGACCTTCAAAATCTTCTGCATGTTGAATAGGATTATTCTGGAGTTGTAGGAGATGAATTGAAGGAATTAGAAGATTGAAAGACTTATAATTTTTACTAAAGAAAACCTTATTTTTTACATCTTTTAAATCATCATCATAAATATTGCCATTATTATTAATTATACGGCTATAATGATACCTATGCAAATGGGAGTGGTCAATATCATATTGATAAAGTTAGATAACTTGAAGAAGGTTCTGGAGGAAGTTGAGGACGGAGAATCCAAAAGCAATATTATAGGACATCACATACCACTTCTTGAATTAGTACAAATATATATATTATTTCAACTTTACATAATTTTATTTAATATAAATGTAATCGCGGAATTAAAAGAAATAAAACTATAATAAAAATACAAATAATCTGAATTGAATAGATAAATGCAAATTGATATGAATCCTACTGTTAGGCATCAATTAGGAAATTTGGTTATTAGCTATACTATCTCAACTGATTTCTCCGTCATTTATAATCTTGAACTCGGTCACATTGCTCTTCCACAGTATAAAGAAATTATTTTGCAAAAAAAAGACAAATTCAATAAGTTCAGCTGCTTATAATGTCTTAATGTACTTAGATTCTATTTGGGATTAATCTTTTTCCAAATGAAATAGGCTTATATCTTTTTGAATCTATATTGTAGAGTTACTATTAAGAAATACAAACTTCCCAAAATAATTACAGAAGCCGTTGTGCATTTCTATTTATTATATCCTTAACTAGAGTGCATAATTAATCTGTCGACTGAACATTACTGATATTCCAAAAATACAGTTGCTAAATTTGCATATGTAACAAGATTCTCTAGTTACTATGTTACTTAATGTTCGTCTAAGTGTAACTTAACTCATCAATTACTTTATCTATATATAAAAGTATTTAAAATTTGGGAAAAATGAGAAATTAATACACAAAAAAAACCCATTAGCTAAATATATCTATAGAAGAGATAATCTATTTATACAAAAGCTTAATTAATAAATTAGGCAAATAACGTGCAAATACTATTAGTATAGCAAGATGCTTAAGAATGAAGGCATTGAGAGTATTAGCAAAAAGAGTTGTCATGAAATTCCTACTATTGCAAAAGCTACACTTCTTAGACTGTAAGCCCTCATGCAATTCATGGCCAAGTTTTTTTTCCTTATTGTTTGCAGGGTATTTTCAGTTTGAGGTCTTCGCTCTTGATTGTGACTCTTCAACACGCACCACACTCTACACTTAAGGATCACGATGTCAGAATGTTGACACTGTTGTCCGAATGTTGACAGATATGTAGCTGTTCAAAAGAGAATTCTTAAAGATGAAGCTAATAGGGACTCCATTGCTTTCTCAGCTGTAAGGAATTGTACAACTCAGGATCAGTTTGGTGCCATCCATCTGTTCTCTAGCCTACAGCAATAATTTAATGGGCTTCTTCAGAAAGAGATCAAAATACTTACATTGGGAATTCAGGCATTTTTGGACTTTCGGTTTTGCAAACGAAGTAAGGGGTGAATCTTCAAAAGGTGGGCTGCCAGTGGTTTCACGCGATTCACGATGCAAAGACGCAGAGAGATGGAGTCTCCGACTTGACATCTATCCCAGGGGGCGAGATAAACGAACATCTTAGTTTCTAATGCTATACCATAGCCATGCAGCCAGGAGCCTAACTCATGTCTTTGTGTTGAATCTTGGGCTACAGTAATGCGCTTCTTGCCTGTAGATGCTTTCCTCTAGCTCTTTGCCGCTTTCTTCTGGTGGTTATCTGAATTCCTACCTGATGCAGTAGATCAACCTTGGCGCTTTCATAATCGATTGATTATACTTTCGAAAAAGATGTACCTCTTGACGTTAGATGGCTAAGGATCCCTGAAGTAATATCCATCTAGCTGTAAGCCCTTTAGCATCTCATCAAATGAGGATCTCATCCACTCTCGTGCTTCAGAGCTATAACGTAACATCTTCGCGCCAAAGGGAATATGCTCAGATGTCGGGAGTGTCAATGCTGAGTTATGCTAGGGTATCAGTAAATCCAAGACCTTCTATCTCTCTTAATTTTGCTATCTTTGTGCTTAATACGAGTAGATTCAGCCCAAATGTGTTCGCAATATTATGCCCATCTCACTTGCAATGCTATAAGGAGTCAGATGAACAACGCTAACACTCACCTTCTTACTCCATAGAGCCTTTCAAGCATAGTAGACATAACAAGAGAGAGTCACATGACTGTTAAACCATACAAAGCTACTGGTTCTCTATGGCAGGCATGCGATGTCGATGCTAGTAACGGCATTACAGTGATTGGCAAATAGACCACTGCCTCATCCTTCTTCTCCCCATTCCTTATGGCTGTTAAAGACCCAGTAAATTTGTCTTGATGGCTGGCAGCTGTACCAGAGATGTTTAGACAAGCTACAGCTATTCTCACAACTATGGTCAGGTAGCCTGAGATAGAGCAATCGCCATTAATGTCAGTTAGAAATATAATTTAATTAGGGGTAATAAACTTAAACATCACTGACCAAATTTGGTTGCTTTTTAATTTCTGATTAAGGACCTATTTATATATATTATGGCTATGTTTAATTTCTTAAAAGCAACCAAATCAGTTTTTAATAATAAACATATTAAATTAATTTAAATTTAAATTAAAAATAACAACCACCTTATCTCCATTGATTTCATTCTTTTATATATATATCTAATCTCTGTAAATGCAGGAAATTTATAATTACATCAACAGGAGTATCTATTTAAAAAACTAAGAGTAACTACTTACAGCATCCATACTAACATGTTACTTAAGCTTAAATCACGACTTAAACTAAAAGTATTGTGAATATTCCTAGAATAGGTTATCTAGTTACTCCCCGCTTAAGATGCTTACTGTAAAATCAATGAATTTCAGTCATTGTTTTACTTTTATTAGGAAATGCTAATTTTGAGTAACCCGAGTACAAACATTCAAAAAGATCTAAACCAAAAACTTTTGAGCAAAATTTACTCCCAGCATATCTTCTCGGAAGCAGTAAAAGCTTAAATAAGTTACAGTGACTGCGTTAGTTATCTATTTTAAGCAATACCGTACATATTTAGTTACTATTCACTGCTTTATCTTTTCAAAGAGAAGCACTAATTATTGCTTGACAAGATCAAACTCCGTGTTGCCATAACTGATCATCTTACATGAAGTGAGTTTATTAAGAGTGGATATTTTACTATTCAGAATAATGCAGCTTATAAGAGAAGTATCATTAATTACAAATCACAACTCATGCACGCAGTATTTTCATGTTTAGCATTTTATTATATTAAATTTGTTATAATTTCGTAATTATTATATCTTGAAGATATTGGTTCTAACTTCTATATCATTTTATTAAAATATTGCATTACTATTTTTGCAAAAGACAATATTAATTTTATTTTGCAAGACTTACTAGTGAAAGCTTAGACTTTAAATTTTTCTATTGTTTATATTCATTTAAGATTAATTAAAGAAGTACATGCATTAATATAAATACTCAAAATTTAAATTTAATTTATTTCATATTTATTTATATTTGCTCAGTTCTTTATATTAATTTAAAATACTGTTGAAATTAAGTAGACTCATATATAATTGGTGAAATTTGGATATATTATTTGCTTTAATATCTTTATCTTTTAAAACTACTGTACAAAGTGCAAATTACAATAAATAGTGTACTTTGTTAATGTAAAAATTCTGGCTATACTTTCATTTCTAATTTAATTTAGTAAATCTTTTTATTTGATGTCTTCATAGATGGTCAATCTTATTAAAAGTAAGCAATTCCAATTAAATATCAGTCATAGAGGTGGTGTTTATGAATATGTATACTTACAAGCTTTTCTTTAGCAATGATAAAATTGCAGAAAATGAAGAAAACATTGGTATAATGTGATTATTAAAATATTTATAATATTGGAATGAGTATTCAGTTTTAATATTCTAAGTATTTTTTATATCACTGTTAATTCGTTGCAATTTAATGTAATATTAATATTTAAACATGATGATGATTAATGATTTAAAATCAAATAAATTTAACATATCACTGTTTAATACTAAAATCAAACCATCAATTTTAGTCGTGACGTAGACGTATCTGAGTGAGTTGACGTGGCAAACTTCTGTGACATGGCAGTCCTAAAGTAGAAAACTCCGAAAAAACCAATCTCGCTATCACCTAGTCTCCTCCTGAATCAAGATGTCACCAGCGTAATCCGGGGACAGAGCTCGTAGAATTCAACCAGGATGACAGAAGGTGGAAAAATGTGAAAACAAGAAGATGAAGAAAAACTCTTACCGGTCCCACTGCTGCTGGGAAACGTAATCCCTATCCTTTCGCTGTGGTAGCTTCAGCACCCTAACCCGGTGTGGGAGTAAAATACTTATCGTTGGCTTTAATCGTTTTCGTCTTCTCACTTTCGAAGGCGGAGCGTACCTTCATCCTGCTCCTTATTACCTAGGAAACTGAACTCAAGCCAGTAGACTCATCTCTGCAGGGAAATCCTTAGAGTGCAGACGACTCGAGGAGTCTAGGATCTGACAGATTGAACCCCGCCGACTGGCCCCTAATGCGTTGCGCCCAGCAACCCCCTACCTGCCCTCGGTAGGCCTTAGTGTAGTAGAAAGCTCTATTAGAAAGTCTCCGGCCTCGAGCCCCTGTGGGTCACCCTACCCTTATAACTTTCTAATTTAATAATAATATTTAAACATGCATTTGAAAATTTATGCCATTTAATCGATTTTATCGGTATTTCCAGAAATGAATGAAATAAACTGCCATGCAATACAATAGAAGAGAAAACAATTACAAGTCATTCATAGACAATTACAAGTCATTCATAGATTCTATAAATCATTTAAGAATGTT
>ARYC01008856.1:0-26972 GCA_000711775.1 Oxytricha trifallax
GCCAACTCAGGAAGGAACAAAAATATCATTCTTAAAAGCCTTACTAAGTGAAGAGAAATAAGCTTTTAAGACCAATGAAATAAAGATGATTGAGATACCTAACTACCCTGAAATCTCAGTGACAAATCTCTATGATGATGCGATGAGTGATCTAGATGTTGCTCTGTACCTACCATCAAAGTTACAACTCTCAAATAAGTTACCAGAGAGAAACTTCTTCTTTGGAGTTCTTAAACCAGAGTACTTAAGTGAAGTAATTTAAGAAGCTCATAAGAAACGCTACAGCATCTCTCCTGAAGAGAAAGAGAAGCAGGGAATCAAAATCAGTGATTCATGGCTCTAGGAACTGCAGAAGCATCCATTCATCTCAAGTAAGCATAGACTTCTATATTTATAGAAAAACCTGGTACTGCTATATACTTGATGAAAGAGCGCAGCAAATTAAACAGAGAGAGAAAGTCTCAAGTAAAGCATGAATTGAGTAAGAGGCTCTTCAAAGATTTATAAAAGCCAGAAGAGATGACATAGATGCAGGAGCTGGCACTAAGAGAAGAAACATGGGCCCAAGCAAGCCTTAAGAGGAAGAAAAGAAAGAGAAGCCAAATCCCTTTACGGGAAAATTTAATATGTGAACTTATTCATTCGTTTAAATCTAAATCTTATTTATAAACACAAAATCTCCCTTATCTTGCACATACTTTAGCTTTATCATCGCTGACTCTTTTAGCAGCACTCTAAATAATATCTACTGTATCAATCTTCAGATCGTGCATCAAATGATAGAGCAGAAGTTTCTTGTAGTGGCCTTTTAATAGCCCCAATATAGTTCAATTCCATTGATGAGGGCTATAAGGAACATTAATACAGGTATTATGTTTAGCCTTTCAAATTCTCTCCTTGAGTCTTTAGTTTTATGAACTGATAAGCTATCAAAAAACAGAATAATCTCTTAGTCAGCATACTTATCTCTGAGCTATTGCAAAAATTTAATATATTATTCAATCTTAATAGAGCGAGGGTGGATAACATAAGTCTCAACCCCACTATCTTCACTTATTCCACCAAGAATTGCATGAGTTTACACCTTAACCTTTTAATCATAAACTTCTATATTAATATACCTCTTATACCAAGACCTTAATATAAAGGTATTGAATGTAAATACACCCTCATCAACGTGTATGAACTTTATATTATGCTCTTAAGACCTCTGCATTTAATCGAATATATAATTTAAATAATCCTTATAAATGGAACATTAAAGTCGATCACTCTCTTAATACGATTGACTGTCTTGTAAGATATACCATTCTTTTTATAGATATTAGCTATGGATTATGCAGAGATGTGTAGCTCAGGAAATTGGCGATGAAACATCACAGCCCTCTAGGCCAGAGAGAAATGAGCCCAGTATTTAGAGTCTTATCATTAATAAGAAAATCGATATGATGCTACTAGAATTTTAAAGGTCTTTTAGGCTTAGAATTAAGATGCTATCTCTTTAAATCAATGCTAATAGACAGTGTGACCTAACAGTAGCAAGAGATTTATGGAGCAGTCTTGCAATAGATGTGTAATTTAGAATAGGTCTGAGCTGATCACTATAATCATTACATCCATAACGCAACTTAAACAATAAATTTATATATTCACTGTCATAAACTCATCCCAAACCTCGCATATTCTCACTTAAATTACTTATATTTAAACCATTAACCCCTACATAAATCCTATTAAAACCCTAATAAAGCATGCGTTAATAGTCTACCTTCATCAATCTAAAACTCAATCAAACAACTTCAGGGGTTTTGGGGTTTTGAGTGTTATGGCTCTTAAAGAATAGTACATGAATAATTTCCCAAGCTCCATAACTCCCAATTTTATGGCATAGTAACAATTGGTAAATCATAGTTTTAATTCAAGAAAAATAAAATCTTAACTTCTTGAGGAAAATAAGGAACCCGACAGCCTTCCATATTTCAATTAATACTTAATTTTTTTATATGATAATTGAAAATAAAAATATAAAGTTAAATTAAATTATTTAAATTCAATTAGAGAGATCAATAGATAAAAGTTACTCCATTAGTAGTATAGACCCCCACAGAGACAGATTAATGCATAACAGAATTCAATGAAGAAGAAAAGGACAATAGATTTAAGAATTTTGGGATATTCGATAATAAGCCTATCGAAGACTCTTCATTCAATTAGCTAAGGAAATTAAATTGGAAACTTTAAGCATTTGATACTCTATTTTTTAACGTAAATTAAGACTAACCAGATCCTCAATAAATATAGTAAATGTAAATGCCTATAATAATAACGCCAGCTGCTGAAGAAAGTAACGTAGATCCAAGTTCATACACTATAAATGGTCAAAGCTAGAGTATGCAAGAAACTAAGAAGCAGCTTAACGCGAATTCATCCTCAGACTAGTCAAATCTAAATATGCTTAATTCTGGCTTTTAAGCAATGAGCGGTAACTAATTTGAAAGTTATTAGATAACAAATTAATTTGTTTATTCTTAAAATCAGGGATAAAGTAATAACTAAAACTAATTTTTAGCACCGAAAACTTAGAAGCAAACTCTATAAATTTAAGCTGCTCAAATCTAAGACGCACAAATCAAGATAGAGGAGTCTAACGATTCAATCCGATAATAGTCTCTAAGCCCTTCTTACAACCCTATGTTAACAGGCTATAAAAGCTATATATTTTTAATTTAGTTTCAGTAAATTGTAACTTTAGAATTCCTTGAACACACTTTAAGTGAAATTACCTTTTAAGAGAGGTAAGAGTTAACTATTTAGAATCAATGAAAATAAGAATGTAAAAGAGTAAATGTCTAATGATGACTCCCCTACACACTCAAAAATTTGTAAAATGATAGCAATCGAAGAGGGATCTCGAAGGCACATAGAAACTTCAAATATAATGAATTCGAATAACAATAATAACTTATAAAATTAAGCTCCTATTACAATAGAAGATCTAGAAAATCTTCAGAAGCAATAAATGAAGGATTTGATTACTAATTTCGCTGTAAGAATCAGAGAAGAGAGATAAAAATGTGAATGCCCCAGTATTTTGATAGTTGAAGATGATGAATTTATTAAAATTATTACGAAAACTATGCTTATGAGCGTCAAGTTCTAAGTACATGATGTTGGAAATGGCCAATTAGCTGTTGACGCAGTAAAATCCCAAAACGACTTAATAGGTTTTATTTGTGTTTTTACTGATCAGGGTATTTTGGGGATTAAGGTTTATTTTTTATTAATTAAATTTTTTATGATAGAAGTAATGTAACTTATTATTTTTAATGGTTTAGACATTTATTCCCTTATTTATATGATCTATTCATATATTTTAATGTTTTATAGAAATAAATACATTAAGAAAATTTGAATTAATTTTCATTCTTTGTTTGCTTTACTTATTTAATTAAAATAACTATATTTTATGAAAATACTTCTTATTTTTCATAATTCCTTGAGACTCCATTTTTAATTGTATTGGTACTAATATAGTTTAAATATTTTAGTGCATGGTTCCATTTAAGATTTTAACCGGATTTCCATTAAAATTTCATTAGATTAACATTAGGTTCTAATTAAATTTCGATACTACCAAGTTGATACCAATTAAAAATAAACTAATTTAGTACCAATCTAATTAAATTTTAACAATTTTAATATTAACTTAATGGAATTTAATTGGTTTAAATGGAGATCCATCTCTGTAACTTGTTACAGTTTTCGTTATTTTTATCCATTCTCTTTACAAGGTAGACTTCCTATACGATATCCATTATTAAAAGGTGTCTAACAAATTATAGAAATTGTAAATAAAAATATTAAGGTTGATATCCATTTATAACACTTCTGGAACTAAAACACGACATGATTGTGGACATTAATCACCTTAAAACAACTCATTTAATGCATATTTTTTTATAGAAAATTTACTTGTGTTATCAAAATTTTTTTGTATTTGATGAAAATATGTTATTGTTGAAATACATTTGAATTTGGAAAATTAATTATAATTAAATTAAATATAAACAAAATCGTGGCAGTTAAAGTTGGCCAATTTAAACGATCTTGGGCTCATTCGATAGAGAATTCAAAATTAGCTGGACTTTATTATTGGCGGTACGATTTTATCGCATCCAGAGAGCGAGATAACTCGACTTTAATTAAACTCATCTAAATCCATTAAATTACACCCTCACATTAAAGTCGAGTTATCTGCTCTATGGATGCGATAAAATAGTACCGCCAATAATAAAGTCCAGCTAATTGATTCTCTATCGAATGAGCCCAAGATCGTTCAAATTGGCCAACTTTAACTGCCACGATCTTGATTTATATTTAATTTAATTATAATTAATTTTCCAAATTCAAATGTATTTCTACAATAATAAATAAAGCAAGGTAGAATAAATTAAATTATTGAATTGACTTTGAAAATATTTTTTTTAAAAAAAAAACTTCAAAATATTGTTAATTATTGCCAATTTTTGAAATTATACAATCATAAAAAATCATATTAACGATAATAAAAAGTGATAACTTATGATATAAATGTAAAATATAAAAAATTTGACTTAAACTTTTCTTTTATTATAAAATTCTATAACATATATTTAAATATGAGAACTTATAAGTAGTTTATTAAAAAAAGGGTCATATTATACTTTCATATTTTCATAACTAGAGTGAAAATAAAGCTTTAAACTAAAATAAGCCTAATCCCCAACATTACTCACATCAGTCAAAACACAAAAAACTCATTAAGGGGTTTTGGGGGTTTTAAGTAGATGAGCAAGAGTAAAAATGCGATAAATGTAGAGGATTTTTAATTATTCTTATGGATTACGATATGCCAGTTATGAATGGAGTTGAGGTAAATAAAAATGATAAATTAAAGTTTATTATAGGCTACAAAAAAGATTAAAACTCTAGCTGAGGAGGGTAAAATTAAGGACATTCCAATTATTGCAGTAAGCGCTTTTGTTGCGAGCTAAGAAATCGATAGATGTCTAAATAGCGGAATGAGTGATTACAGTAAGGATATAAAGTCTTTTTGGAGAAATTTTTCGACAAATATTGATGCCGTTTTTATTTTTAATGCATTTATTTTTCTGATTACTGAGTTATAATATTTAATTTAGAAATTTTCCCTCAATCACAATCACCCTTTACTTTTAATTTTTTTTTAGTATCTAAACCATTCACCTAATAAAGATTATTTAATGTGCTAATGAGATGGATGCCTATAAAATTAACAAATGACATAGAAGAAGAAGATGATGATGATGAATTTGACGATGAACTTGATGATGAAGACGACTCAAATAATTGAAATATTATAATTATGATTTTGACTATTAGATCTCCCATTAATTTATTAAATTAATAACAAATTTAACTATAAAATTCATTTTGTAAAAACTTTAGTATATGCCGAGTATACAGTTCTTAGATTGAACTTTAGAAGCTGCTATTATTGTGATGTTTAATAACTCAAAAGTTTCATTTTTTCTATGTTCATTTAATTTTGCACTTAAATCTGCTCATCAGACACTCGTTCTCTTAAAAAATTGCTCATCTCATTTCTTCTTTCTGGTGATAAAGATCTCCTAAGACTTGACAATTCGTTAAATGAGCTCTAATCTAGAGGCCTGTTATTACTATTTTGATTCTATATCTCCAAGGTAAAATTAGTTATCTCTTAAGTGAAGTGACCCCCTAGATTAGATTTGAGATTCACTTCCTCAAATTAATCGCAACTATTAGTTAAATTTTAGTTGAAATCTTGGTCATTTGATGAGTAAACTCTTTACTTTCTCTTTTATTATAAACTTCTCTCTTCTTGATTTTGAAGCTCCAGTTTTAGATTTTCTATCTGAAAGTATTAGTCAGAAACATTAAATTCGTTGATGTTCTTGTCCTTGTATTACTGAATGATAAATTGCTATTTTTATTAGGATAAGTCAGATTTATTTCCACTTTCACTGAATGTCAAATGCTAGGCTCTTGGATTACTTAATATCAAAGCTTATGGGTCGTCTAAAATCATCTAACTAGCTTTGACATGTGGAGGTTCTTAGACAGCTTAGCTTTGATTGTTTTCGATTTACTTTGCTACTAGTTTATTAGTGCCTAAGTTTTTGCTACTTTATTGATTGTATTACTATCTTAAAACCTATTTTTAAAGCTCTGGTAGGTCTTTTAATTCCAACTCAGCCAGAAATTTCCTTCTCTCTTCTTCCTCTAATTTGATTTGTGAAAGCTTTGCTTTATCACTCTAAATAAAGAAATTGCCTTAAAGTGACACGATTTCTTCCTCTTTGATGAAAGATTTTCTAAGATTACTTTCAGATCCTTTTAAGTTTTAAAAGAGCTCTTATGACTTCAAATCGTTATTCGCAAAAGTAAAGGAATGTCTCAATTAGGATGGCTATGGTTTTGTCTTTTATTATTCTTATTAAGCAAACTATGATGTTTATGACTTTGTGCTTTTATTTGATTGTTATATCCAAGAGGTATCGATTTATATAATAGTAATAAATTTAAATTTTCTTAACATCTTCTTGTTAAGTTGGTAGGTCAAAATTTTAAGCCTGTAAGTATTAATGCTTTAATTGAAATTGATTAGCGAATTAATATTTTTCTTCTTATAATGATTACTAACAGAAAAGACGAGACAAATATAATTTTAACTCTGCTAACTTATTAAAGTACATTTAATCCAATATTTAGAGGACTATAATTGTAAACAAAATATAGATAATGTATTAACATTTACCCTGATATTATTTGTATATTAATTGCTACTATAAGATTAAATATAATTAATGGCCTGGTTTCTAAAAAGACTTACGATATGAATGAACTATATCTTTAAAAAATACTTTTCTTATAGTAATTGGTTCTAAATAATTTACATTGTAATTTTCTAATCGTGCACTTCTTAAGTTAAAAAAAATAAAAGGGTTTTTTAAAGTATATAATGAGTTCTTGGTTTAGTTTGAACTACTTTACAATCGTGCAATATCTATCTTTTCTTAAAATACTGACTTGAATTCATTCTTAGGTGTCTATGAAGATTATTTTGATTTTATGCTTTTCTCCTCTACCTCACTATAAATTTGATGCAATTTATCTTTCCTTGATTTCTATGTAATTATTAATAAATATAAGTACATATGAAATTCACATACCCCTTAAGATTCAAAAATATTCTTTAAATCTTTAATAGATGGTGCTGTTGTCAAGTCTTAGTCTAGTTACAACTGTGTTTATTAAGAGTCGTTCATTGCTTTAAAAATTTTATTAACTTTTTGTATTATAAAATAATTAATAGTTCACAAATTGAAAATAACTAATGATGTTTGTAATTAAAAAATTAGAATAATAATAAATTAAATAATCAATATGATGAGAATCAAAATTACTTGGTAAGTTGATTCTACTAATTTATGAAAACTAAGTTCACTAAATAATTTTCTTTATTATAGTTTAGATATTATACTGTTTTCTGCAATCGCCTATGCTTCAAGCGACCTGATTAAAAATTGGTAAAGCTATAAGTAAGTCTAATTCTCTTCACACTGTACTATTTTTTCATAATAAAAGTCTCATAAAACTTCTGAATAACTGAGATGATATTTAGCAAATGTCATAAGCCAATGCATATCTGGCTCTTAATATCAAATTTAACACTGCTTATCTTTCGGCTCTCTCATTTTGCTGGGTAAATAATTTCAGGAGATGACCAGAACCCTGAAAATTAGAATGAAAGAAATAGAAATAACAATTAATCCCAGAATTCTGATTAATAGCTAACTTGGGAAAAGATTGTAACATTGAGAAGGATTAGCTTTTTATTAATTGGATTAATATTTCCATTTTTTACAGTGTGGACTCTTGTTGGCACAACTTGGTTTGTTAGTTCAACCTAAAACACTCCAGAATCAAAACCCCAAAACCCCTTAATGAGGTTTATAAGTGATTTGATTTGTAGGGAATTTGTTAGGGGTTCGGGTTATTAATTAAATGCGAGACTAAAATAGCAAGCTTTTGGGGTCTATTTATGATGAAGAGTATATAAATTTAGTATTTAAACTGCTTTATGGATGTGATATCTACAGTGAATAAGTCAAGCCAGTACTCAGTTATAAGTCAATTGCACTGCTCTTAAAGCGAAGTCCATCAACTGTTCTCTCCCACTGCCTTGTAGCAGCATAACTTTTAAGCAATAATAGCTAAATTCTAAGTCTTAGAGGAAGTTAAAGTTTCTATAGAAGCATATTGTATCTTATTAATGATAAAACTATGAAGTATTGGGCTCACTTCTCTCTCGACCAACGAGCTACTATGTTTCACCGCTATTTCCCTGAGTTTAAGATCTCTGTATAGTCTGTTGCTAACATTTATAAACGAAATGGTATCTCTTACAAAAGTGTAAATCGTATCAAGAGAGTAATTGATTTCACTCTGCCATTTTACAACTACAACTTAAATTATATTTATAATTATATGCAGAGAGCCTAATATAATAATATTAAGTTTATTCATGCTGACAAGGCTGTGTTAACCTTCAACACTTTCATCTAGAAGTCTTGGTATAAGAGGCATAGTAATATAAAAGTATGTGATTAGAAAGTCAAGGTATAAACAATGGCAATTCTTGGAGGTATGTATTATCGAGGATGCTGGTTTAGAAACCTATGTTATTTATCCTCGCTCAATTTTGACAGAGCAATATATTAAGTTATTAAAGCAGCTGAGAGAGAAGTACTCTGAGTAAGAGATTATACTATTCGTTGATATTCTTTCTGTCCATAAGACTAAAGAAAAAAGGAAGAGTTATGAACAACTTAGAATAACGCCAGTGTTCAACTTACCTTACAGTCCATAGTTTAATGGAATTGAGTTCTATTGGGGTATATTAAAAGGCCATTACAAGAAACTGCTGCTATACCACTTGATGCAATCCTACCTATCGATACTGTAGACTTTATTAAAAGTTCAGCGAAGAGAGTAGATAATTAGTTGGCATAAAAGTGTGCTAATGAAGGAGAGTGAATGTATATAAATTAAGTTTTGTAGTCAAGCTAATGAATATATAAGTCACATTTAAAATTCTTTAGAGGGAGCTGGCTTCTCTTTCTTTTCTTCTACTTATTGCTTCCCTCCTCCTAAGTTTCTTCTCTTGCTGCCAGTTCCTGCATCTATGTTCATTTAATATGGTGGCTGAATATTAGATTACAGTCTCTTAATAGCTTCATGTTTTGTCTGCGACATTCGCTCTCTGTGAAGCTTGCTCTATTCCTTCATTAAGAAGATGCCAGTACCAGATTTTTCTAAAGAGTTAAGCTTGAAATCTTACTTGAAATATAAGGGTGCTTCTGCAGCTCTGATAGCCAGCTCTCACTTATCTTGATCCCTTGATTGTCCTTATCTTCTGAAGAGATGGTGTACCTTTTCTTATGAGATTCTTGAATAATTTCTTTCAAGTAATCCCCTTTAATTGTCGCAACTATGCCAAAGAAATAGTTTTTTCAGGTAGTTTATTTGACAAATGCTTCTTTGTAGGCAGGTACTGCGAAACCTCTGGGTCATTCAGAGCATCATCATATAAGTTAGTCACTGAGATTTCTGGAAAGTTTGGAATCTCTGCAAACTTTATATCTTAAGTTTTCAATGCTTTCTTCTCTTCGCAGAGTATCGCTCTTAGAAATGATATTTTAGTACCTTCCATCTTTGCAGGAACAAACCAACTACATAATAAAGGTTAGCTACTATGAGTTCATTACCTTGCTGCACCAGGTAGCGGCGCAAATCCTCCTTGCTTCAAAATCTTTGAATCAATTCTTGTGGTTTCACTCTTTTCATTGCATCATACATTGAGTCCATCTTATTTACAGATCTAAAAAATTATATTTAAATTTAAGTTTATTGATTTCAATTATATACCTCTGAAAAACTTACTATTAAATATGGGCATCCTATAGGAGGTCAACCCCTAAGAAGGATATGGAGATAGTTTTGAGAACTGGTTTCAAACTTGAGAGGTATATATCAATTTCTACTGTTATAGTTCCATATTATTAAATTTAAATTGGTATGTACTTAATTAGGAGCAGCTCCTAAAATGCTTGTACTTAATTAGGAGCTTTAATTAAAGCTAGTACTTAATTAGGAGCACTCTCATTTTAATCATAAAAACACAAAATACCTCCTAAAGCAGTACGTACTTAATTAGGAGCACCTCATAAATCGGTACGTACTATAATCAACTTATTATTGAAAATTAAAATGGTTACTTTCTCATCTATATTTAGAGCTGGACCGTCTCTTAGCACTCATATTTCTTCTCATATACTCTAATAACTTCCCTTGAAACTTGTAGGCTTGCAAACTTCTCAGATAAGCTCTCAGTTATAGGGCAGTTTTATAATTTTAAATTCAAATTTAAATTTGAGCGCTAAAATTTTAAGAAAAACAACAGCACTTCCATCAAACTAAATGAGACTTACCTTTGGCAGCAGTAAAAAGTGTGATTGCTGTGAGATTAACTCTCATAAGGAACTACCAGAGCTATCACTTGAGGTCTCTGTTTTTAAAATAGAAATTAATAATAGAAAATAAATGGCAAACAAACAAGTGTGTGGGAGACAGAGAGGAAGAGAAAGGTATTAATGAAATACCTATGCAAACTGAAGAAGTAGAAGTCTACTTTTGTGTGAAGTGTGAGAGAGACTTCGCTCATAAATCGAGTTGGTATAGCATATGAAAGAGCATAGAGAAGCCAAGCCAACTGTTCACTTAAAGCACGATAAAATCGACGGAAATTGCTTCGAGTGCCATAAGCAGTATGAGCATACAAGAGATTTAATTTAAGGAAGCATCTTTTAAAAGATCACAAGAAGAATTAGAGATTGAAAAGCATGAAGATGAATTGAGTCTACACAACAAAAGAAAAGCAAGAGAATCTTCGAAAGTGGTAGAGCTCTAACAAGCTAATGAATCAGAATATGTGAGGAAATCACGCAACCTATTAGCATCCGAAATCACAAAGATCATGATTAAAATTCAATATAAAAAGATTACTGTTCTTGCTAAATTGACCTAGACACTTCACTTTAAAGCTAACTTATATTAAAAGACTCCTTTGATAAGAAAGTTATCAATGATCATCGATATGAATACAAGGTGAATCCCTTCAACTATCTCTTAAGTGATGATAAATATTAGATGGAGTTTACAAATGAGTATCAGGTACTCACTCAAGCAAAGTTCAAAGAGTGTAGTTATTTGATTAAGTAAGATGCTGTTCTCCTTGCCAAGGATCATGTTGCTTTCAGACTACCACTCTATGAAATGACCCTAAGAGATTTCATTACAGATCAAAGGGATCATAAGTAGCTTGGATAAATAGCAACTAAGTCGATACCAGGTCTTAAAGAGCTTCACAAGTTAGGGTTTGTTCACATAGATTTGAAGCCAGAAAATTTAATGATAAACTTTTCACCAGTAAGAGTAGCAATAATCGATTTCAACAGAGCCTAAAGAGTGGAAGTATCAAGGCTTGAACTGTAATGGGAACTCAAGGCTACTATCCAGAAAGAGAAGACTGGAGAGATGGAGACTTATAGTGGGATGTGTAGGCATTAGCAGCAATAATAAAAGAGTGCGATATGCCTCGCAACGATTACTACTCTAAAAGGTGCGAGAAAGATGCAAAGCAAAGAATAAGCAATTTATTGACAGAACAAGAGTATCTCAATCAATGAAACAAATGGCAGAGTCAATAATAATAAAACCAAACTCAAGATCAGACAAATCAATAGAACAAATAGAGTTGTGATTAAGTAAGATAAACTTCAAACATCTACCACATGATCCAAAAGTGTGATTAAATTAAATACATTTAATAAAAATTTCACATTAAAACCTATTAATAACCCGAACCCTAACAAAATCCCTACAAATCAAGCACTTATAAACCTCATTAAGGGTTTAGGGGCTGTAATAAATGAATGAGAAGACAATCAAGAAACAATTAATCTATCTAACAGTCAAAAGATTAAAAAAAATATGACGCCTCACCCTCCCCCCCCCTTATAATAAATTTTTTCAAATTTTATTTAAAACATATTCTAATGCTTGGATCATGGTCTCTCTAAAAAAACTTGCCCTGCGAGCAGCTACTGTTATTTATTATTTTATTTGATAAACTTCATTACGTCCGTCGACATTAATTAATACATGCTTGTATAGGAAAACATTACAAATCTATTTTAATTTTAATGTCTTTAATTTTAACTTTTATATCTATTAATATGCTTACACAAATTTTATTTTATTAATTTTTATTTTTATAATCATCTTCATTCGACCTAATTTTAAAACAATATGATAAACATTTTCACATTTGTAACTATTTTCTTCTCATTTCTTAATTAATTATGAAATAAGTTTTAAGGTTATAGTAAATCCATAGTTTAATTATTTTATAAAAGTCTTAATTTTGAATTAAATTTTATTATTAGTAAGATAACTTACGCATTTCATTAATCTACAATGAATTAAATTCATATTTTTATCAATTTTTGAGATTACATTTTTTAGGGTCAATACACAATTGCATATCTTTTCAAAAATATAATCCCTCTTTATCTTATCTTGAAAAATCAGTTACAAATAATAACTCTTAATCAAATATTATTATAAATTGCCACAATCTTCTATAAATAGTTATCATTATCAATTTATCATTATTTAATACTTACATGTTTTGTTCTGTATATTTCTAAATATTCTTACTATGTTTTAAATAGGATTTTAAAACTTTAATTTGAAAGATATTTAGGAATTTTTTAACTTTCTATAAATACTGAACTAATTTTACTCTATTGAGCTAATATTGTTAGCTAAATTTCAATTCTAATATGTTTTTCAAATGATATTATAAGAAATCGACAAATTATAAATTATTGATGAATTTGAAGAAAATAAGTCTTTGATTTAAGGGTATAATTATATTTATATTAAATGATTTAAAAATTAATTTACCTTTTTTTCATTTGCATTTTATATACAATAATTAGATAAAGTTATAATTCTTATTTAATTATTTTATCATAATTAATTAAGAAATGAGAAGAAAATAGTTACAAATGTGAAAATGTTTATCATATTGTTTTAAAATTAGGTCGAATGAAGACGATTATAAAAATTAATAAAATAAAATTTGTGTAAGCATATTAATAGATATAAAAGATAAAATTAAAGACACTAAAATTTAAAATAGATTTGTAATGTTTTCCTATACAAGCATGTATTAATTAATGTCGACGGACGTAATGAAGCTTATCAAATAAAATAATAAATAACAGTAGCTGCCCGCAAGGCAAGATATTTTTTAAAGAGACCATGATCCAAAGCATTAGAATATGTTTTAAATAAAATTTGAAAAAATTTATTATAAGGGGGGGGGAGGGGGTCATATTTTTTTATGGGGGGGGTGGGGGGGTCTCGGTCAGAACAGATGATATTTCTTCAATTTTAATGAATAAGGTTTTTCATACCTCTTAATTCTGATGTTGAATTAAAATCTTACTTTAATCTTTAGTTCTTTGACATAGAATAATACTCATTCATGATATTTTGGATTATTTTAAGTTACCTGCTTATTCTATGCTATGCAATTTTGATCTTAGTTTGGCAATGTTCTCAGTAAAAATCAATAGAAATGCGAAAAAGCATACTTTAGCTTTTGAGAAAGATGAGAATACATGAAATTGATAATGAATTAATTGAAAATGCAAGAGCAAATGTTCAAGAGGAAAGCTTTAAAAGAATTGAAACTATTAGAACTCTGAATGAGTATGGAATTTACTATATGCAGAGAGGTATATAGTCATCAGAATTCAAGAAAATTAAGACAGTCTAGTTTAAATCAATTCATGATACAATTGGTTTTACGAGATGCAGCATCTGTCTTCATGATTTTGAGCTAAATAAGAAAGTGAAGTAGTTTCCAATGTGTGAACACATTTTTCACATTAATTGCTTAGATCTTTGGATGAATATTGAAGCTAATTGTCCTAATTGTTTGAAAACCTATCAATAAAGTTAATATTAGGAGAATCTATAGAACCCTTCAACTCGTAATAATTAAGTAGCAGGGAATGAGGCTCGTCACTAGTTAAATGGAGATGAATAGAGAAATTTCTAGCATTATACCATTAACATACCTAATAATTAGCTATTAGCTCCACCTATGGCGAGAATGGATTTAAATGCTCAAATAAACACTCCAAGACCTTAGCAAAGAATCAATCTAAGTGGTTAAATGCAAAATTTAGCTGAGCCTTTATTATAACAACCTTGATCTTAATTTTAATTACTATTATTTTTTATCTTAAAATTCAAGAAAATTTATAGGCTTTTAATGTAATTTTAATTTTATGAAGCTAATGTTTAAAATTAATGTTCATAAAGAAATTAATATACCTAAAACTTAATATTAAAATATCGCTAACTGAAAATTATTAATAAATCATTAGTCAGCTTGCCCATATATCTTATATATAACTTCATCTAGTTGCTCTCTTTTGAATGGCTTTGAAATAAACTCATTTATTCCACATGCATCATAAGAGTATAATTATTTAAATCATGTGTTATAATGTAATAATTAATGATTAATGAAAATTTAGTTATAGTTTCTCTTAAATTTAGTATCTATAGTTTCTCCAGTAATACCTAAAATATACACTCTGGGTTCTTTCTCATTTTCTTCTTCGAAATGTCTGATTTATTGAGCAGCTTGATCTCCATTCATTATTGGCATATTGAGATCCATCATGATTAATTGAATAGACGAGGGCTCTTTTTTATAAAATTCATAGGCATCTCTACCGTTCTATACTTCAGCCACATTTATATGTTTTTTTGTAACAATGTCAAAGCTGCGTAAAAGTGCTTAGAAATACATTCTATTGGAATCTGTGTCATCTGCGATTAGAATCGTTTTTTAGTTGAAAGTTTCTTGTTTGCGATAGGAAGTAGAAATTTCTTCTTTGATTGTGTAGAAGCCTCCTGGGGATTGAAGGGTGTTTATATTCTGAGGCTTGAAGCTTGAGACTTTTCTAACACTTTACTTCATTCTATTTGGTATGATCATGTCTTTAATTAAAATTTTTAAATAACAAAAATTATCTTAGCCTATACTCTTTTTGGATTTTGCACTCTCTGGTATTAAAATTGAGAATTTTTTATACGAATAATTATTTCCTTAATAATAAATTGAATGTTAATAAATAATAGGTGTACCTTATCATTTTTAATTTCTTCAATAAATATCCTGTCCTCTCCTTGCAATTCCTTGAAGCTTTTAATATTAAAATTTGGAGTAGTGATGCTCATCTAATTGTCAAACAACTACTTCTAGTTAAAAGTATTATCAATTTACTCCGATTTTAGCCTATCTTTTTTTTCCATTATTCTTTGTAAACTACCTTTATTGTAAGTATCAAATCTCTTTAAGTGTAGTTAGCTATATTTAGCAAGAAAATTATGCATAGATTTATTTAATAGTATTTTGCAAAAATTTTCATTGCACATAAACTGTAAAAAACTTAAGTATATACTATTTAAGGAACTAATCTTCTATTTAATATAATTTAAAATTTTTCTCTTTAGAGATTAATATTTGGTTTATAGAGATTCAGAGAATTTTCTATCACAATTCTATAGTCTTTTGTTTAGAATCTTATTCTACTCTCTCATTATTAAATGAGGAAGTAGAGAGCGTTCTCTACTTTGAATTTCTTAGAGTAAATTTTTGATTGTGTTTTACTTCACTGGCTTTCTAAATATTATAACTCTGTCTTCAATAAATTTTTTCCTTTATCTTTAATCAAATTCCAAATTTGATAAAACTATCATTGTTAGGGTTTTATTTGACTCTAGTTCTATTTCCTTTTTATGCTTTATAAGTCTCTTGATCGCTTCTTATTAAGTTAATCATAAAAATTTACTTTTGTAATAGCTCAACAAGGTTTATTAATTAAAAAAACTCGTTAGTTAAATCTTTGAATGAAAAAAAAGAAAAGTATTCATAAATATTTGATAGAACCTAACTAAGTAAGTTAAGCAAAATTGGTCAGCATCAATCAAAACCCCAAAACTATTTCAGTAGTTTGATTGCGTTTTTGATTGATAAAAGTAGACTATTATTATTAGGGTTTTAATAGGGTTTGTGTAGGGGTTTATTTTTTAAATATTGGTTATTTAAGTGACTATATGCTAGGTTTGGGGTCAGTTTATGACAGTGAGTATATAGATTTATTGTTTAAGTTGCGATATGGATGTGATGAATATATTCAATAACTCAAGCCTGTTCTGAATTATACGTCTATAGCAAGGCTACTCCATAAATCTCCAGCAACTGTGAGGTCTCACTGTCTAAAAGCATTGAATAAGATAGCATCTTAATTCTATGCCTAAGAGACCCTTAAAATATAGCAGCATCATATTGACTATCTTAATAATGATAAGACTCTTTAATACTGAGCTCATTTCTCTCTAGCCTAGAGGGCTGTGATGTTTCATCGCCAATTTCCTGAACTTCACATATCTGCTTAATCGATAGCTAACATATATAAAAAGAACGGAATATCTTACAAGACAGTCAATCGCATTAAGAGAGTGATTGACTTTAATGTTCCATTTTATAAGACTAATTTAAATTATATATTCGATTAAATGCAGAGGTCTTAAGAGCATAATATAAAGTTCATACACGCTGATGAAGCTGTATTTTCATTCAATACCTTTATATCAAGGTCTTGGTAAAAGAGGTATAGTAATATAGAAGTTTATGACTAAAAGGTTAAGGTTTAAACTACTGCTATTATTGGTGGAATAAGTGAAGATAGTGGCATCGAGACTTATATTATTCACCCTCGTTCTTTAAAGACTGAATATTATATTAAGTTCTTGCAATAACTCAGAGATAAATACGCGGACTAAGAGATTATTCTATTCGTTGATCACTTGACAGTTCATAAAACTATAGACTCAAGGAAAGAAGATTAAAGGCTAAATATAACACCTGTATTTAATTGTTCCTTACAGCCCTTAGTTCAATGGAATTGAATTATATTGGGGGTAAATTGAAAGTTCATTATAAGAAATTGCTACTCTATCACTTGATGCACGACTTGAAGATTGATACAGTAGATATTATTAAGAGTGCTGCTAAAAGAATCAGCGATGATAAAGCTAAAGTGTGCGCAAGAGAAGGGAAATTTTGTGTTTATAAATAAGTTTTAGATTTAAACGAATGAATAAGTTCACATATTAAATTTGCCCGTAAAGGGATTTGGCTTCTCTTTCTTTTCTTCCTCTAAAGGCTTGCTTGGGCCCATGTTTCTTCTCTTAGTGCTAGCCCCTGCATCTATGTTCATCTCGTCTGGCTATTAGAAATCTTTGAAGAGTCTCTTCTCAATTCAGGGTTTACTTGAGACTTTCTCTCTCTGTTTAATTTGCTGCGCTCTTTCATCAAGTATATAGCATTGCCAGGTTTTTCAATAAAGTAATAAGACTAAGCTTTCTAGAGATGAATGGATGCTTCTGCAGTTCCTAGCGCCCGGTGTCGCATATTTTAATTCCCTGCTTCTCTTTTTCTACAGGAAAGATGCTATAACGTTTCTTGTGAGCTTCTTAAATTACTTCATTTAAGTACTCAGGTTTCAGAGTTCCAAGGAAGCCAAAGAAGAAGTTTTTCTATGGCAACTTATTAGAGAGTTGCAGCTTTGATAGAAGATAGAGAGCAACATCTGGATCACTCATAGCATTATCATAGAGTTTTTTTACTGAAATTTCAGGGTAGTTAGGTATCTCGATCATTCTCATTTCATTATACTTAAAAGCTTTTTTTTCTTCACTTAGCAATGCCTTTAAGAATGATATTTTTGTTCCCTCCTGTGTTGGCAAGAACAGTCCAACTATGGTTAATAAGTTATTTATAAGTAAAAACTTACCTTGCTCTAACCAAGTATCTGTAAAGATCTTCTTTACTTCGAAATTTTCCTATTAAATCTTGAGATTAAATTCTCTTCATTGCATCATTCATAGATTCTATCTTGCTTCCAGTTTCTATAAATGTATATGAAATTTAAAATTATGGATATCCATTCTGAACTTACTAAAATTTTAGTACTAAATAGAGAGATCCACTTGGAGGTCAACCTGAATCAGATAAATATATAAAGATGGAAGAAATTTCTCCAAGTTTGATAGTTTGACTTCCATTTTTATCAAACTTTCTCCATTTAATTGCTCCTAATAATAATTAATTTAATTAGGTGGTGCTTCTAATTTATTGAAAACTTAATTAGTAGGTTAAATTAAAGTTCAAACCGTATTAGGTGGTGCATTAAAAAAATTGAAATTTAAAACCTCCCCTCCTAAATTTACAAGAACAGATTTAGGAGCACCACCTAACTTTACAAAACAAATTTAGGTGCATTTTAATGTATAAAATGGATAGAATAGTATATAAATTATTTCCAAATTATAGAAATATAAAACTAATGCCTCGCACTCTGTTCCCAATAAACCTCTCTAAATCTTTGAGGATGTGCTCTTACTTAAAAATAAGGGTAGAATTTAAACAGCTTATATAATTATAAATAATACTTATAAAATGAGCGGCAACTTACTAAGAAAAGAGGCATTGCTTGGTATTAGCCAGCAAAAACTTTCTTTCATGAATTAAAAGAAAATTGAGACTTGTGATGCCTCTACCTAGTATGAACCTGAAATTCTCTAACCTTAGGTGTTCTGACCGAGACCCCCTCCCCCCCTCAAACCGAGAATCCCCTTTTATTATAGTTTTTTTATGAATTTATTTTCTACTCAGAATAAATTTCCTGCCCTTCAGGCAGATATTACGATTAAAAATATATTTTGATAAGTTCCACTACGTCCGTCGACTTTTATTTAGAACATACTCCCATAGGAAAATATTTATAATAAGGTATAATTTTGACTATCATGATTAATAATATGATTTAATAGATAGACATAAATTTGAATTCAAGATTTTTTATAACTTAAATCACTTAAACTCTACTATATAGTAAAAATTAATATAAACATTTTTCCTATTATTTTTAACTTCATTTAAATATAAAACTTTTATTATTATTACTTATTTAGTTAGTTAATTACTATTAAAATCTTATTTCATAAGCTTAGTTTATTGAAAAATTAAAGACAATTTTTTTATGTTTAGGATTACCATTTAAATATATATATATATGAATAAAATAAGATTTTAATAGTAATTAACTAAATAAGTAATAATAATAAAAGTTTTTATATTTAAATGAAGTTAAAAATAATACGAAAAATTTTTTATATTAATTTTTACTATATAGTAGAGTGTAAGTGATTTAAGTTATAAAAAATCTTGAATTCAAATTTATGTCTATCAATTAAATCATATTATTAATCATGATAGTCAAAATTAAACCTTATTATAAATATTTCCCTATGGGAGTATGTTCTAAACAAAAATCGACGGACGTAGTGGAACTTATCAAAATATATTTTTAATAGTAATATCTGCCCGAAGGGCAAGAAATTTATTCTGAGTAAAAAATAAATTCATAAAAAAAACTATAATAAAAGGGGATTCTCGGTTTGAGGGGGGTCTCGGTTGAGGGGGGGGAGTGGTCTCGGCTGAGGGGGGGTCTCGGTCAGAACACTTAGGTCTCAGACTTTTAATAAAATTCAGTTGTTAAGTAGAAATGCAGAGCTAAGAAATTCAATGCGAAGTTCCAATAAAAATGGTTGAAGAGGAGGAAGAGAAAAAAGAAATTAAAGCATTACATTTATGTGAGGAGTGTGAGAAGAACTTCACTTATAAATCTGCTCTTAAGCGTCATATCTTAGAGCAGCATTCTAACAAGCCAAAGCTCTATCTTAAGCATGATAAGATAGATGGAAAATATTTCTGCCCTTACTGCAATAAGTAATACAATCATTCAAGGGATCTAAAAGTTCATCTATAAAACCATCATGGCAAGAAGTTTGAAGTCATAGATCCTGAGACTGGTGAGGTCTTCCTTCAAAAAAGAAAGCCAAGAGACCCTTTAGAATCCTTGGAACAAAGAGTTAAGAAAGAAAATAAGCTTATTAAAGCAGTGAGAAACCTTCCAGCTTCTGAGATAGTTAAAATCACTCAGAAGATACAAGCACTAAAGCTTCCAATTTTAAATGTAATTGACCTTAAAGAATGTAAGGAAAGTTATCTTATACTTGAGGACAAGTTTGAGAAAAAGGTCATAACTGATAAGCAGTTCGCATACAAGATTTATCCATTCAACTACTTTAAATGCGATGACAAGTATCAAATGGAATTTGTCAATGAGTACTAAGCTCTTACTAAAGCAAGAGATAGACAGTGCAGATTTATAATTAAGCTCGATGCAGTTCTCCTTGCTCAAGATCATGTTGCTTTTCGTCTCCCTCTATATTAAATGACTTTAAGAAACTACATATAAGATTAAATGATTCCAAAGTAGCTACCCCTTATTCATAAAAATGTTTGCAAAGGCATTGAACAGCTGCACACTTTAGGGTATGTCCATACAGACTTGAAGCCAGAGAATATTATGCTTGATTTTTCACTTCTCAGAGTAGTAATAATTGATTTCAATAGAACATTAACAGTTGAAGCTTCAGGACTTGGTAACGTTTATGGTACTCCTGGATACTTTCCAGAAAGGGAGGACTGGAGATATGGTGATATTAAGTGGGACCCTAGCAGCAATTATTGCTGCATGCGATATGCCAAGAAATTATTATTATAGCTGTAAGAGGGAGATAGATTCAAAGCATAGAATTTCAGCAATATTTAGACTAGAATAAGATAAAAGGTAAAATTAAAGATATGGCTGAGTAGATAATCATTAAGCTTAACCATAGAGCGGAGCATAGAATTGACTAAATTTTAAGATGGATAGGAGAAATAAAGTTTAGGAAGTTGCCTCATGATGCAAAAGTATTTGTTGAGTGAATAGTAAAAATAAAAGACCTCTGATACACACTAATATTCAATACATTTAAACATTAAACCCCTACATAAACCCTATTAAAACCCTAATAAAGTATGCACTAATATGCTACTTTTATCAATCAAAAATTAAATCAAACTACTGAAAATGTTTTGGTGTTTTAAATGATGCACACATAGAAAAATAAATAATTATAAACATTGAACTTCTGAACAAATTATAGTTTCTAGACGAAATCATCATAATCCTTAGCAAAAGTAGCTGGACACATTAATTTAATCAAGAATTTCCTTAGTATTTCTTTGTTAAACTCATCTTGAATAAGTATTAAAGCGCTTATTTTACTTAGATTGGTATCCAGCTATAGAAGTTTACTGCTACTTCCTGCCTCGTTTTAAGAAGGAAAACTGACTCCTTATATTGGGAATTAAAGTGTGAATGTTGTGCCTAAGCTAGGAGTGCTCTTTAATTGAATTTTTCCCTTCATAAAAGTTAGTAGTCTCTTGGTAATCCAGAGACCCAAGCCTGTACCTCCAAACTTCTTTTGAATTTTACTATTCGCTTAACAAAAAGGGTTAAACAGCTTTTTCTACTCTTCTTCATCTATTCCTATACCAGTATCCTGAATAGTAATCTTCAAAGTTCCATGTTGCATTCTTTCATTAATATCTTTTGGATCACTAATCATCGATGGAATGTTAGAAGCTTGTCTTTTAATGTATGACTAACTTTAGTTATTTACGATGTCAGGATTAAGTTTAAATTGATCAATTTTTAACGGATCTTTTCTCTGCTTAGTTTGAAAGTTGTCGCTATGAAAGGCACTTTGAGACCGCAAGTCTCTTCTTTAGACATTTTATTGAATTCTATTCTCTGATTAAATGCGTGGGATTTGTTAATTAATATCTCCTTGGTTTAAAAATAGAGTAAACTCTTAATTATCTTGAATGTTATTATTAAAATCTTCCTAGTTTTCTTATAGGCTATTCTATTGAGTTATTATTGGAATTCTTGGACTGTGGCTAGAAACTGCTTCAATTTCAAAATGATCCTACTAATTAGAGGGAGAAGCATACTAGTTTGTGATTGTTTCTTGGATATAATCTATTTTCATTATATAATGAAATATTAATGAAAACAAATTTTGATGAACGAACATTTTGTGCTTAAGCAATTTTTAATGTGTTAAAGTGGTATTTTTTCATATACAACTAAATTTAGCTATTAAAAAAAAACCTGAAAACCTTAAAATTGTAATAAAATAAAACATAGTTATTTGATTATACTGCTGGTCTTGGGCCTGTTATTTTGAAGATCCCTAGAACTTTTCTAAATAAAATCCGGTATCTCATCATTATTCTAGGCCAAACTCACTCGAGGTAATGCATCATTTTAATTGGCCTGTTTCTCTTCCTCTAATCCTTCAAATTTTTATCCTGATTCACCAATTGGAGACAAGCCTTGCTCATCATCAAATTTGAAGCTCGAAACAATCTTTGAAGAATGATATTTTTTCACAGAATCTTTCAATATTTTACTCTATTTTATTGGCATATGTTAAATCTTGCTTAACTGATTAGAACCAAATGCTTCAAGATAGTTACAAATAACCTCTACTTCTTCATCCATGTTCTCATCGAAGTAATTCTCAGTTGTGAGGAACTATTAGGCTTTCTATTATAGTAATAAAAATAGGAAATTTAAAGAACTAATTATACTCCTCGGGCTCCTGTTCTACAAAATTTCCCCCGAATTCTGGAATTTCATCGAGTTAGTTTTATTGTAAGGGACTTCCTCTTCTGGAAAACTAGTTTTAGCTTCTGATTTTAGCAAGGCAATTATTTTCTAAATAAGTATTATCGTTAAAGATACCCCCTCCAGGATTACAACTGCAATTCTATAGTATCTAATTACCAGAGAAACTTTTGTGCAGAAAATGCTTGCCTCCATTACTAGCTTTTCGAATGTTTGTCTAACCTTGACCGTTATTTATACCCAAAGTTTCTTATATTGGGGCAATATCAATTTCATTCAAACTTATATGCTGTCTTTTCGATTCTTCATTGTATTTATCTGGGCTTTTGGAAAACTAACTTTAATTTCTGAGGCTAAGAATGTTCTCCAAGGTACCTTCAAAGTTTATATCCTAAGCTGACTGCTAATCTTGTAAATAGCATTTAGATATGTGCAAAAGAGATCTCTTAACCGACAACCTATTTTAAAACATTTTACCTAATTCCAGCAAATCTTGACTATTCTCACTATCATGACTTGTCATTTATAATAGATCGTTAGCGTGTTGGTGATATTTGTCTGGAGCTGTGTTCCTTCTATATAAAGTTTTAATAATCTCTTGCTAGTCTGGTATAAAATTCACTATAACTCTGACGAATCCTTTTGACGTAAATTTCACAGCATTAGATATCAAATTAAGCATGATTTGAGTGAATCTTGAACTATCAATGTAAATGTAGTCAGGCACCTCAGGTCCAAAGTAGTACTAGAGCTACAATTTTTTCTCGTTTGCTTTGAATTCAACAAGTTCCATGATACTCTTGAAAGTTTGTTTAATGAAGACATATTGCAAGTCTAGCTCTACTTTGTTTGCCTCAAATTTGGCAATATCAAGAATGTTTCCAATCAGATTCATTAATATGTTGGCAGAATGTTACGCAATTTAAACGTTCCTTTTGTCATCGACTGATAGACAAATACTATTACTTAGCAACTCCACACCCCCAATAACTGAGTTTAGAGGTTGTCTTAGTTCATGAATCATCGCTGCCTAATAAAGGTCCTTCTTTGAAATTACATCTTTCAATGTTTCAATTTCTTTTATCATAAATTCATTGGTTTTGTTTGATTACTCTTGTGACGCAATTTAAATTAGAATTAGCAAAATATTCAAATACACAGGGCCAAGGATTATATATAAATGACTATATTTTTAATTTAAAAAGTAATTTAAAACTTAATTCATTATTTTGTTATTTTTATTTCAATTTAAAGGCTTTATATTGAAAAGAAGGGATTTCTTTTTTCAATCTATGTACTGAGAAACTCGCTAGTTAAACTAGCATTAAATGACACTTCTTCGAATGTAATTAATGTAAGTATAAATATAATAAAATAAGTTTTTTTTTAAATTAAAATTATCTTAATATGATATGCATTTGATTTACTTGAAATTAATTTTATACAATTTAAAAGTCTTATTCTTTATTAATTTAATAAATATCAGAATTAATTGAAAATTTTAAAATTATAAAAAATAGCTATGAGAAATCCAGATATAAATATCTTTATTAAAAATTTTATTGAAATAGTCTGTTAATTTACTATATTTTTTTAAATATAATTATCAATAACATAGAATATTTCCTTTGATTTAGAAACTTTAACTTCAAAATAAATTTTTTGGAAACTAATAAAAAAACCATTATTTATTTTATTTATAATAGATTCGTCTATTTATCACGAATAGAATAAAATTTTAATTAAAATCATTAATTTTAATGTAAAAATTTTGTATAATTATCTTAAGTTATAATCTTTAAAAATAACTATGAACTTAATAAAAATGACATATAACAAAATATTATCCTAATAAGTCTTGATTATGATTAAAAATAATAAATGCTACAAAAATGGCTCAGAAAAAGTATTCATTATTCAAATTAAACAAATTCCATTATACAAATATAAAACCTGCATTTTCATATGAAAAATGTCAAACTCTATATTTTATATTATGTTAAATAAATAAGAAATTCATAAGACCTTTAAATTTTAGGATTTTAAATATTTTTTTAAATAATTTTCTAAAGAATTAAGTTTTAATACTTTTAAAATATTACTCAGTATTTATTTTTTTTTCTTTATAGTTTAAACGAACCTAATTATATTAAATATTTTTAATTATTTATTCTGCTTAAATCTTCAATAAATATTTTAGAAAGTATCAAGCATTTCAGAAATATTTTAATGTCATATACTTATGTCCACTTATATACTATGAATATAATATTCGAGATAATTAAACATAAATACTATATATTTTTATACTATAAATACCATGTTTAATTTATATATTAAACATGGTATTAAGTACTAAAGAGCCACGTAGTCGCCTCTTAATAATGCGAGTCCAACCACAATTTAATCTTTAATGAGATTAAGCTTTGAACTTTGCTAATTTTAAGTTTAAATCAAGTACATGTGAACAATCATTGCCCATTCAATATTAATCAATATACATAAAATATAATAAAATCTAATATAATAAGTTATTGTGACAGAGTTGCAATAAATATTGAAAGTGTGTATTGATCTGGAGTGAAACTTAAGCAAAAAAACATTAAAAAGACTCCCATTCAAAACCCCAAAACCCCTTAGTGAGGTTTATAAGTGCTTTGATTTGTAGGGTATAGTTGGGGTCTTATTGGGGTTAGTAGACAAAATGCAGGTTTTATCTTAATTTAATAAATATTTAATGAATTTAGTTTACTTAAATCATACAAATTTTATCTGCTTGTCTTTATAATATCTTTTAAACCTTGCTCTCTCAAGTGGGTCAAGTATGTCATCTAATGTTTACCGAGGATAGTTAGGAGCTCTCACGATTATCATCTCTACTATACTTTTAATTTCTTAGCAGACATCATCTTACTTTATATGTTGCTGAGCCAAACTTATTGATTATTTTTCATGCTTTATACCAAAGTAAGACATACATTCCATGTCACTTTCCAATATTATTGCTGCTACTGCCCAAACATCCCATTAAACAGAACCATTAGTCCACTTCTCTCTTATTGGGAAGTAACCTGAGTACCAAGTACCTGTGCTAAAGTGACAATCTCCTATCTTAAACCTCTATTGAAATCGATAACCACTACTTCTAAAGGGCAGAGATTTAGCATAACGTTTTCAGGCTTCAAATCTCTATGAACATATCAAAGTTCATTCAACTCCTTAACACCCTGAATCATATCTTAGAGTATATCGTTTAAATCATCAGGGTATCTATTGTGATATAGGTAGTCTCTCAGAGTCTTCTCAAATTTCTTTAGCTTTAATGCGATGAAACTATAACTTAAAATAACACCATTTAGCTTAAGCAAATTCTTGCAGTCTTTTCTTTAGGCCTCTCTAAGTACCATGTATTCATTAGCAAACTCGCTTTAATACTGTTGGTTCTTAATAAGATAACTGAATGGATACACCTTGTATGCATACTCATCAACTACTATGAGCTTTGCTTTTGCAGGCACGTTTATATTCAAGTAGTTTTCAATACAAGTGCTGAGATCAACTGCATTTAATGCAGGTATATTCATAGCCTTCACTTAGAAGCATGCTAAAATTGTATTACCTGCTGACTAGTTCATCGATTCATATCGCTTCTGTCTCTTGAGTCTCTCTTGCTGCTCTCATTATGACTCAAGAGTATTAGATTTTCTTTTAGCTGGCACTAGTTTTTTAGTCTCTTAATCTTCAATCAAGAACTCACTGAGGAGATGCTTTTGCATATGCCTTTTAACTTTAGCTGAGTGAGTATATGATTTCATGCATATCGTACACTAATACCTACCATCTACCTTTTCATGCTTGAAATAGATCTTGGCTTTGCCAGAGTGTACCTCTTTAAGGTGTCTCTTCAAGCTTTGTCCAGTTGAGAAATGATTCTAGCAGTCTTCACATTAATATGTTTTTATCTTTTCTATTGGTTGCTGTTCATTTAGCTCCTCAACATAATCAATTTAAGTTTAAACTCCAATCTCCGCGCTCTCCCTCTGGTTCAATACTTCTATGATAAAAACCTCTGATTCAAATTCAAGAACTCTTAGTTCTACCCTC
>ARYC01008857.1:0-21458 GCA_000711775.1 Oxytricha trifallax
CCCCGGCAAAATACAACTTCCATTTTATATTTCCCAAAAACACCCGAATATAATGATTCTGGTCATTTAGACCTTGCTGAACACGAATATAAAATCAGAATTGATTTATCTTGAAAACTAGTAATAAATAAGCATAATGAAATTATTATTATTTACTTTAATTTATTATTTTGTTTATTTTTTATAGTTTATAAAAAATAATCTTTATATTTTTACTAATTTTATTTTTGTAAATTTTTTTATTGTTATTTTTTCTTTTGATATTTCTTTTTTTTACACTTTTTAATCTATAAAAATTTTTACTATTTTTAACCTATTTACAATGACTTTATATATTGCTTTTTATAGTTTTGATATTTTGAATTATTCTTATTCATATTTTTTAATGAACATTTTATCTCCTTTTATAAATACATTTTTTTATGTTAAGTATTTATAGTTTTTTTTAATCGTAAGAAATCAACGAAATTATAAATTATGTTTTATAAATTGCTATTCAAAAACCATTTTTAATTATTTTTATAAAAAAATTTATTTTACAATTTAATCAATATTTCATTCTATTTTTTATTTCTTTGAAAATCTCTTTGACATTGATTATTATTTAGTAGTTTTTTTATTACACTTATGTATTAAAGAATTTAGTAAATATTAATATTTTAAATTAGATATGTTGTTTATTGCTCAATAATATTATTATTCACTATTAGCTATTTTAAATATATTATCATTTAATTATTTAATCATTAGGCAATACTAAAACAATCGAAAAGGTAAATTCAAATCTTTGCACAAGTTAATCACAAAATAAAGAGAATACTTTAATAACTTCACCTAGCAAAAACGTCAATAGCGATGATCTCCCAGAGTGGCATTAATGGTAGTTAATGAGTAATTAAGATTTGAAGGAGTAAGCTTGTACATTATTTGATATGTAAAAAGTTGCAGCATCCTCATCATTTGTAGGAGCACACGCTTAAAACCTTTACTATAATTTACTAATTTATAAAATATTTCAATAAATGTTAAAAATTATAAGCATTTATATTTAAATATAGATGATATTGTAAATTATTCAATATTTTTAATTATAATTTTGAAGTTGTCGATGCCATAAAAAGTGAGAAAAGATCTTAAGCTAAAATAATAGTGAGAATTAAACTAAATGATAAAATGAAAGATAAATCTACTCAAATTCTCTTTAGAAATAAAAAACATCATTTATTATACTACTGTATTTTTAGTAATTTTAAATTTATAAATTCTTAACAAGCATTTATTGACTGAATTATTAGACATCGTACCGTTGACAGTTATTTATATTTTTGATATTGCTAAAATAGAATTGATTTGGGAAAATTGATAAATTAAATACATAATTCAAATATATATTAATCTAACTGCCACTAATTAGAGAGGTTTGTTGATCAAAATTGATTCAGTGTACTGGCCGTTATGTTTAAAAGTGTCCCAGTTACTAGTATTGCCGGTTGATGTTACTGTGATTTACTGAGAAAGATATTATACAAATTTGGCAGACGAAGTCATAAAATCTCCCGTGTAATATAGAGGATTTGGAGGATTTGCCAAGATATTTTAAGAGTAATCAGTTAAAGTGATTTAATTATTTAATTATTATTAAAAGATTAAAAATATATATTAAATTAAATTAATCTTAAAATTTGGAGGATTTGGAGGGTTTGGAGGGTTTGCCGAAAGATAAATAGGGCAAAAGTTAATTTTAATGTGATTTGTAATATATTAATCTTTATTATTATTTAAAGCATCAGAAGCAAGAATGGCGCTGCAAAATACCTAGAGAGGTTCTGATATTCAATACATTGCATTTTACAAGCTGATACCAGTCTTTATTAGAGATAGATTAACAACGTAAGATTCCTTTTTAATTTTTATTCTTATGTAGTTTGACAAAGGAAGGATAAGGTGTATCAAGAATGTTCGCATTCATGCACGCAGATTTAGATTCTAATGCATTCTTCGTTACATAGAGTGCGAGAGAATATCTCAGTGAAAACCACTGGTATGACTGACAACATCTGTACTCAAACCATTCAAGAACTGAGTTCTGTTTACAATACTAACACAATCACTGTCACATTAGATAGCTCCGATTTCAATTACAAAAACTGCTATTATGATAAAATCCTCCCATAAGTAATTGGTTTGTACTTCCAGCAAAAGTATCAATATGAAGATTTCAACTTTGTCCAAGCAACTGGAGACTAATTACAAGGCTCAGCTTGTAAAATGCAATGTATTGAATATCAGAACCTCTCTAGGTATTTTGCAGCGCCATTCTTGCTTCTGATGCTTTAAATAATAATAAAGATTAATATATTACAAATCACATTAAAATTAACTTTTGCCCTATTTATCTTTCGGCAAACCCTCCAAACCCTCCAAATCCTCCAAATTTTAAGATTAATTTAATTTAATATATATTTTTAATCTTTTAATAATAATTAAATAATTAAATCACTTTAACTGATTACTCTTAAAATATCTTGGCAAATCCTCCAAATCCTCTATATTACACGGGAGATTTTATGACTTCGTCTGCCAAATTTGTATAATATCTTTCTCAGTAAATCACAGTAACATCAACCGGCAATATTAGTAACTGGGACACTTTTAAACATAACGGCCAGTACACTGAATCAATTTTGATCAACAAACCTCTCTAATTAGTGGCAGTTAGATTAATATATATTTGAATTATGTATTTAATTTATCAATTTTCCCAAATCAATTCTATTTTAGCAATAATAGAATCAAAATGACACTCCATTTGTCTATAGAGTTCTTTGACATTCTTTAAAATGATTTTATATTCATGATAAAATAAAATTATAGAATTACCCATTTTATGTATTGGACAGGCTGTTTTAGAAGATTATTTGCTTATTGAAACTAAATTACTCTATATTAGCGAGAAATCATCTATATAGTATATTATTATTTATTAATTTTTAAATTAATATCTATCACTGAGACCGTAGTAATCAATCCAGTTACTAATGAGATAATTTGCAAGAGTAACGCTGTTATTGGCAATGTTGTGGCAAAAGCCAAGTTATGATGATAAAAATGAAAAATTCTAAATTAAGCATCCAATTTTTAGATTAACTTTTTTCTCTTCTAATATATCTTCATATACATCTATATTTCATGAATTTAAAATTAATATTGTAGGAATACATTCGATTTGGGAAAATGAATTAAAATTAAATTAATTAAATATTAAAATCATGGCAGTTATCAAATCCAAAGTGACACAAAATTCAAAAATAAAAAGACTCTACGGTAGATCCCGCAATTTTAGCTTGACTTTGCTATTGCCAATATTCCTGAATCATCCTAGGAAGCGAGATAATTTGATTTTGAGCTAACTCCCAAAAATAGTATAATGGGTTTTTCTCGCTTGGGCGATGAGATAAATTCATTATAGAAATTACATCCACCGTCTTAATTTTAATGCACTATCCAGAGAGTATAATATTGTTAAGGTTTGGAGACATTTTCCAAAAACATAACTGAAGGTAATTAATAATTAATTAATTTTAATTTTAATTCATTTTCCCAAATCGAATGTATTCCTACAATAATAGATCTTCATATTCAAGAATCATAATTAATTTGTTATTCAAACATCATTAATAATAATATTTAATATATCTTAAATCATGAGTTCAAAGGATATTAAAGACAAATAAATTTAGGGAGCCTTAGATAAAACCTCAATCTTGAAAAGCACTAATCATGTTATGGAAATGTATAAGAGACTTCCTGACTATCAAAGTATGACTTTTCATGATTTTAGAAGCTGTGTTTAAGCTAAAGATACTAATATTAATATTTAAGAAATATGTAAATTGATTAATGTAAAAATAAACCCCAAACTTCCTAACCCCGCAAATCATATTTAATAGTTTATATGTATATTCATGTTTTATTTTATTTTTCCCACAGATACTAGAAGTAGTAGTCATAGCGAAAATGGAACGATTGATACAGTTACTTTAAAAAATAAATAAATAAATAATATATTTTATAACTTTTAAAGTCGTTATTCCACGAAAGATGGCCAATGCTTATATGATTGCGTAAGTAAATAAATTAAATTTATTGTTTTCTTAGACATGGAGGAGCCATTTCTTACTTACTAGACATGATCAACTCAGTTGGGATTTGTGCGTTAACAGGGGAATGGCCATTTACTCTCCAATAAAAATAAAATATATTATCATTATTAGCATTGGATTTTTATTCATTTTAATAAAAAATATATATTTTAGAATCATTTATAGTAATAGAGCATTAAAAAGTGATTAAATTTTATGATTACCAAAAGTATTTCCTAAAATCTTAGTGCATTTAATATATTTAAAAACATATAATTTGATTTAATTTAGAAAAGCAGATGAAACAAAAGCATTTCTTTATAAATTTTCTAATATATATTTATAATTGAATATCTCAACAACAAAAAGCATATAATTTCCCTATATTTATATTTTATTTAATATTGAATTATTATATTATTAATTACTCTGAAATTTAACTTGGATTACTTGAATTAAGTACAGCTAGAAACTGAGTATGAAGCCAGCATCACGATCACTAAAAAAACTAAAAAGGTTGCTTTCACTATGATTGAATTGTATGAAATCAACAAAGATAAGAGTGACGATAAAACTCAAGGAAAGTTGCTTGTATAAGCCAGTGCAGTATTATATAATTATTTAATTTAAATATTTATGAGTTTAAAAAAAATAAATAGTTTGATTAATAAACCTACTTACAGCAACGGGATAAGTCAAGTTGTGAATAAGATATAGATACAGACGTATTACAATTAGATTTCATGACTATTTTAATTGAATTGTCTTTTCCATTTACAAATGTTTATGATAATTTCAGTAATAGTAGTGCAGAAATAGATATCAAAAATGAATTTTGATATTAATTTTTGTAAAAATGTAAGAAAATCAGAACTAATCAAAACCCTCTAAAACTGGCTTCACTTATAACCTCCCAAAAACCAAAGAGAACTATTTCAAGAACTTAGAACAACAACGAACCTCATTCCCATCAGCCCCAATACTAAAAGATGGTACATACGACAGAGAATAAGTGCTAAAGAATGCAAAATTTTTATTTGATTATTTCAGGGAAGATGATGATTATTTGCAAGGGAACACAAGAGAAGAGATTTTTAATCGTCATTTATATGTTGAGGATGTTGTCATGGAACCTGGTATATGCGGTATGATTATATTAAAGTTTAAGCTTCATCCATCAATGAAGGATTAAAATGGTTTTATTTAATTTATATAATCGATTATGGCATTTATTCCTTTCTAAACATATAATGCTTATCTTTTATTTAAATATGGGGTAGTTAAGAGAAGTGTATTGAATGAAGTGCTTGATTTTGGAGTATTCAGAGCAAATCAGTCGTTTGATAATCGAGACTCAATGACACTTAAATATTCGATTGAATATTACAACAAAATACCAATATCAAGTGATGAGCTTTTGATTGAATGTAGAATTTACAAAATTGGCAATAAAACTAATAAATTTATCTTTCTCTTGTTAATTTTTAGACTTAAATATAAATTTTAAAACTGGATTGATTGGAGGCACAGTTGTAGACCCATAAACGAAATAAAAAATTTGTAAATCTCAATCGATCGCTGTTTATGTGTAGGGATAACCAAAGTTGTGATATGATAGATTTAGCTTAAATTACTAAGAAACTGTAAAGTTATAATTTTTTAAAGTTTCAATATTTTGATTATTGATTAATATAAACGTAATTACATCAATTAATGATGTCATTAAGCTAAAAAGTTATATTTATTTAATTTATATAGGATTCATAGAAATATTTATAATTAATTTTAACAATTAGATTAAAAAAAACTAGTAAGAATATCGAATGCATCAAATTACAACTGAAAACAAAAGTAACAAAGGTCTATAATTAAATTTAAATAAAAACTATACAGATTAATTAATGAACAGTAGTACTAAACCTGATATGATCACAGAATCAGTGAAATCAGAGAAATATAACTTTCGAAAAGACTATAAGTTTAAATATCCACTTACCTAGCAGTTTTACTACGATAATTTAAAAGACATGCGCTTCCAAAACCCGTAGCCTAAGCTGCTTGATGGAACTTACGATCGAGAATAAGTGATAAAGAATGCAAGATTTTTATTTGATTTCATGAGAGATAGAGATAATTTCTTATAAGAAAATACTCTTGAATAGGTTTTTAGTAAATGTCTGTATGTAGAGGATGTTATATTTGAGTCTGGTATGTGTGGGGTGGTTCTTGTCAGAGTTAAATTAACACCCTAAATGAAAGATCAGAATGGATTAAACTAATAAATTGTTTAATGATCCGTTTAAGGGTGTAAATTTTCTCAAAATAATGAAAAATGGAGTTGTACATAGGAGTGTAATGAATGAAATGTTGGATTTTGTGCCATTTAGAAGTCACTAGGCTTTTGACTCTAGATATGCAATGACACTTAAGTTATCGATTGAATACTACAATAAAATACCTGTAGCTGATGAACTCTTGATTGAGTGTCGTGTTTACCATATTGGATTGAAATCTTTTCATTTTAAGATTTTCTCATTTAATTACAAGAATTTAATAATTTTATTTTCATTATAGAATTTTCAAAATCAGGAATGCTTGAAGGAATTGTGATTGATCCGAGAACAAATCAAAGGATATGTAGATCTTAAGCTGTTTCAGTATATATAAATGAGAGACCAAATCTCTGAAAATATATTATGACTTTCTCAACTAAAAGTAAAATGACAACAAATAAAGTAGAATATTGGAAATTTATTTTACGTGATAAGCGTACACGTCATTCGTGTCACTTGTTTTAATCATAAGAATCACTCCATATTCAAAACCCCAAAACCCCTTAATGAGTTTTATATGTGTTTTGATTGATGAGGGCAATGTTGGGGATTAGGGTTTCTTTTTGACTTATTTTATTTTTTATGTTAGATTAAATGTAAGTTTTTGTTTTTAAGATGGAGATTTTTATTCTTTTATAATTCATCAACTTTACATCTATAAGAATGTTATGTAGATATTTATTAACTAAGATAATTTAAATGAAATTGCATTTTCTGTTTACTTTACTTATTTAACTTGACTATATAAATTTAATGAAATCTATTTGTTACAATTTCTCGAGACTCCATTTTTTGAAATTCCTTGGTACTAATGTAGTATAAATCAGGTTGGTACTGGAACCAATTAGGTTTTTAACCATTTTGGAACTTTTCCATTAAAACCTCATTAGATTAAAAGTAGGTACTAATTAAGTTTTGGTACTATTAAATTGGTACCAATTAAATTTAAACTAATTTAGTACCAGTACTAATTAAATTTAAACAAATTTAGTACTAATTTAATGGAATTTTATTGGTTAAAATGGAAATCCATCTCTGAAACTTGTTGCAGTTTTTACTTTCTTTCTCTATTTCTCTATCGAGGGTTGACCTCCTATTAGATACCCATATTTAATAGGTGTCTTAAAATATATAGAAATTATAAATACAAAATTTTAATATTGATATCCACATATAACACTTCTGGAACTTAAACATTACATGACTGTAAATATTAATCACCTTAAAATCACTCATTTTATGCTTATTTTTTATTTAAATCTTATTTATGTTACCAAACTTTTTTTCATTGGGTTAAAATATTTTAATAAAGAACGCTAGCTATAAGAAATAAAAGTGCTGAATTGATTTTGAAATTAAATTTCTATAAAAACTTAAAAAATATTCGAGCATAGAAGCCAATTTTATAGAAATATGCAATCATTAAATTTCATAAAAATGATGAGTAAAAGTAAAAACTAATGAAAAAAATGTAAAATAGAAATTAATGTCACTCAACCTTATAATTTTCATTAAAAAATGCTATAATATACTTACAATATTGAGATGAAATAAGTTGAGTAAAAAAGAATTGATCATATAAAACTTCCATATTTTCATAAATAGAGTAAAAACGATGCTTCCCTAACAAAAATAAACCCTAATCCCCAACATTACCCTCATCAATCAAAACACATATAAAACTCATTAAGGGGTTTTGGGGTTTTGATTGTAATGTTTAGTATAGTATAATTTAATTACAAAATTTCTTCATTAATACTAATTTCCAACGGTAAACATAGAAGCATATATTTTATTGAAATTCGGATTTAATAGACATTTATTAATTAATTGTAAACGTCATCAAATATGAATGAGGTAATATGATCTATTTAAACGCTCTCTAATTCGTAATTAATATTGTTCTTCATAAATATGCATTATAATTTATCATTCCGCTAGATTTTGGTTCTAAATTCAAAATAAAGTTTTTCTAGCGATATATAAATTAAAATATAAACTTAAAAACAGTAAAAAGAGCTTTCTCATCTAAATTCTAATGGAGCCACAACGATCTCAATCCCCTAAATAGAGAGACCCAATAAAAGTAACTACAAAACTAGAACCCTCGAAAAAGATTGGTTTACAAATGAGCGACTAAAGTAATCACCAAGTTTCAAGTCCACAGAGTAAACCAAAGAAATTTAAGGCGGTATACACAAAAGAAAAAGTTATTGAGCAAGCACAGGCTTTCGTTGATGAAATGAGTTCATAGAAGAATTTAACCACGTTTGGGTATCAGTTCTACAAACATAAATACCCATGAGTATAATTAAAAGACTCTTAATGAAATTGATATATTATTTTAAAAATAGTACCAAAATCTTCAGAATTATTGAAATCTACAAAAAAATTACTCATAAGATTTGTAAATTTTTCACTTTTTATAATTATTAATTGCATATTACCTAGAGAATATTGATTATTATTTTAATAGATCTTAGTATTTTTATAGCACTATTTTACTTGAGGGTTTATGAAAGTAGTAGATGTTGAATTCATAAAAGGAGTGCTAGGAAAAGTATTTATTACATTCAGAATGCAACCACACATGTTCAATGGGCATGGTGTTAAACAAAAAACATTAATAGATGAAAATAAATTTTAATATATATTATATTGTGAAGTATAAATATTTAAGATTGGACACGGAGGAGCTTTAGCAACTCTATGCGATACAATTCCTTATGTTGCAATTATATTCCAAATTTTTTTAAAAAATAATAAATAAACTTAGTTAACGTTTTAAGTTTTAAATATAAAGAATCAAAGATTTTTAGAAAATTAACTGATGACAATATTTGTAGTAAACTAAATTCTTTCTAATGCATCAAACTATAGATTAAGATTCTCACAACTTTATATCTTAATTTAGAATATCTTTAAGCAGCATTTAATGGTTTTAAATCCACGGCTTTGACAATCGCAAACTTGTGACAGCTAAGTTAACTACCGAATTCCTAAACTAAACTCCCATGGATGTCGATCTTATGATGGAAAGCGTAGTATTTAAAATAGGCTTGAAAAATGCCTATGCCGATTTCACTCTTATCAACACACAAACTAATGAGATTCTGGTCAAGGGATCTGGGGTATTTGCCTTTGTTGAGATGCCTAAGCTATGAGCATATAATAATCATAAAAAATATACATGAAAAAATAGAGACCAAATTTCTTGAAGTAAAAAGGGCTTCAAAATTTAAAATTCTCATTTTTTCATAAAATTTGCAACTAAAGTCGACGTATTCAATCAAAACTGCATGATTATGTCGACGTATACAACTAGATTAATAATTTGTTTAATTTTAATTTGATAATTAATGCTATTTCTAGACTTTATGAGATTCATTTTGATTATTACTTAATAATGAATTTCAATATTTGAAAAATAATTACTTTATGTATTAAAATACTAAGCGATATAATTTTAATTTCAATTTTAAACAATCTAATGACGACTAAATAATAAGACACAACATCTGTAGTGAAATAAGTATAAAAGAGACCTAACCTTCCAAAGGAGACTGTAGTCAAGAATTTCAAAGAATTAATCGATAAATTTGCTGCTCATAACCCGCCCACTTTTGGCAGATAATTCCAAGCTTTACTTAATTTGACTGATGTCCAATATGCAGATGGAATTATTAGAAAAATCCAATAATTTATCCAGCATCTTTTTCTACTTAGATTTAATTTGGTACTAAATAGTATTTTATGCTGCCATATAGTTTGAATTTGATTATTGAAATTGAATTGTAGGTAAATTGATCTTCCACATAACAATCCCTGAAACAATGCGAAATGGAATGGGAATCGGTCACGGTGGCGCTATGGCTTCTCTTCTAGACGATTCAACTTGGGCAGCTGCATACGCCTTCACTCGTCGAGAAGTATTTTCCGTGAAGCTAATTTGCGAGTACCTCAACCCTGTAGAGATAAACAAAGAGTGCATCTTTGAGATTACAGTCAATAAAATCAGTAGAAATTTGGCATTCGCAGATGCCATTATTAAAGATGCTAAAACACACAAACCATTAGTGAAGGGAAGCAATGTTATGGCACTCCCTCCTGAAGAAAGAGTCAAGTTATGAAAGTAAAGGGAATCAAGCATTATAATCCTTGTAGAAGGTAATGCTTGAGTTTTATATATGCATAGATAAGATGTAATTGTAGAAATATTAAAGCACGTTTTAGCAGGTTTAATGAGTCATTGAATGAAGTGTTTTGTCATTGTTTTATGTGATGACGTGCTATTTATAATATTAATTTGCTTAATTTCTTAATATTTTCAACTTATTACTACTGAAAAATATGAAGCCACATTTATTCACTATTTTCTTTGTTAAAATTGGATCGTTTATCTCTTTAATTGAAATTGAAATAAGAAGCTTAAATTGAATTTTTAATTAATTACTTTAATATTTTGTAATGGCTAACAGAAAAGAATTTGTAGATTTTGATAGAGAGTTCAAACAAACTGCAACTTAGTCATCTATTACTGCTCAGAGATTTTAGACAGCAGATCTGCAACTTAGACAGCCTAATGTAAGACCTAATTTAAAATTCATATTAAAATTATATCCATATTGCTGAATCATTTTAGAAATATCAAATTATATTTAACAATAATAATTATAAATTGATGTAAAACTTATTTAAAAAAGTCACTTTTACTTATTAAATTAAGAAATTTACAATAAATTAATAATAGCTTTATATCTGCTAACTTTAATAAAGTGAGGATATAATAAAAATTGATTGAATTTTAATCTTCATGCAAGATGATAATTATTAACTATTTTATAATAAAGCCTTTATAATCTATTAAATTGCTCAATTTTTTTGTGTTTTGATTAGTATATTGCCAAAATAACCCCAATATTTGCAATATGATGCAAATTAATCAAATCTAATCATAGAACTCTGGTGTAATAATGGATGATTTGAATATTGCTAATTAAGATTTATGATAAATTTAAGAAAAATAGATGATTATAAAAATTTGATTATTTTAAAATCAATAGTTATTAGTAGTATATAAAATTTCAAAAATTGAACAGCTTTATTGTTCATGCATTATCCTTTATAGATGTCACCAATATTCTAATAATATTTGCCTTTCCCTTTTCTTTCTGTAGCTTCTCGAAGATTCAGTTAGTCATTCACCGCTCATACCAGGTACGACCACTAAAAGAAATAAAATTGAGATAAAAGAAAAATAGCTGTTAGAATAGGAGATTGACTAAATTAAAATTTAATTATTATAAAATCTCATAATTATTATAACTTTTAGTAAGTTGCTTTTTAATAAATCACCATACTACTACTACTACTACAGGGGGGTGGTATAAAAATAAAAAGCAACTTGATTAGTTTATTAAAAACTTCATCTATTAAATATATCTAAGTTAAATTAAATTTTATTTCTCCTTCCCCTTCAATTAAAGATGCTGCTTGAAGGACCACAGTATGTCATCGTTAAAAAAAAGCCGGTCCTCCTCTTCAATTAAGTTATCACCCTCAATACTGCTTCCGCTACTGGCATCAGAGTCACAAGCTATTTACCCACTACCAGCCTCCGTCTTCCATTAACGCTTAAAGAGTCTTCTCGAAATCTTATTCAGCTATTGCAAGTTACCAGAATAGATCTACGAATCAGTTGAAGCCATCCTTGGCTCAGAAAACACGCACAAACATGAACAGTATCTATTGGAGCAAATCGAACTTAAGGCAATGGTGAGGGAGCTCTTCCCGTGAATGACTAATAAGAAGGCTAATATAGAAGCTTAGGAGAACACCAACGAAGACCAGACGATTGCCAATTTAACTACAAGACTTGGTTTTAGTAATTCAACTTAAAAAGAAAATGAGATGATTTTAGAAGATAATACTTTAAGACCTTAATCATAGAAAAGAACAAACGATATTCAAGAAAAATTTCAAAGTATAGGTTAGTTCAACCTAGCCTTTAAGCCAGAGAGTGGTTCTAGGATGCCTTAGGAATCACAATATGTGGCCAGGGTGCCAAAAAATAAAACTTCTAAAAATCAGTGGAATTCCTTACAAGCTTAGTGGAATCGGCTTAAGAAGATTCTTATTAGTGCGTGTGAAAATCTTCTAGAAATCAGAGGAAAGTCATTTAAGCATCTCAAGAGACCTGACAAAGAGTGAAAAGCCTGGGGTCCTCCGGATTTAAATGTATGATGCAGATTATAAGAACATGGTAAAATAAAATTTTTCAATAATAATTACTTTGTAGGAATTGTACAAAAGTATTTAAAGTTTATCCTAAGAATGAGAGGTAATGACAGTCAAGGAAGCGACATGTCACTGATAAGTAATATGCTACATTAAATGGTTGTAAGATAGAAAGAGTTGTAAATTTACAAGAGGAGCTGCGTTGGTTTTCACACTTCAGAAAATTAAATTTCACAATAATAAGGGTAAGGCCTTGTTGAAGAAAGTAAAATTGTAAATGCTGCTTATTCCTGGGTTGTCCTTAAAGGTTCTAAAACTAATCTTGCTCACTTTAAGACCTAGATTACAGAAGATTAAGAAGAATTGCAATAGAAAGACTAGATTGTGGGGAGTCAAGTACAGAGAATGGACTGGGTGGAGGAGATAGTTTAGAACATTATTCGATGAATCCTGAATCGCTTTAAAAGCTTCGCAATCAAGCTGTTTGATGAGAACCCTTTCGTACCCTACACTTTTGCATCACACCTCAAGCGTATCATCTGCAATAAGAACTCCACTAAGCTCTAAAAATGCTACGATGAGGAAGTAAAAATCAAACTTGCCAAAGTGATTAAGACCAATGATCCTCGAGAGACACCAGATGATTCGAAAGCATCCTATCAGACGATTAAAAAACTAATAAGTAAGTTATGATTAAAGACTCTCACTTAAAATGGTTTTAGTAATAAATATTATTTTTTTATTTTCTCTTTCACTTTATTTTAAAATCTTTTATATTTTTTGTAAATTACATCTTTTATGAGCGGCATGTCATCTTCTGATCAGGCATTTTTATTATATCTAATATTCTTAATAAAATTCTTATAATCATCTATTTTTCTTACAATTTATATTAATTCTAAGCGCAGAAATTAGGAAGATAAATTCATTATTCAACAAATCGATGCCAACATTCCCTCACCCTCCCCACCCAATATAAACGAAGAAGAATTCGAAAGTAACAGAGACCCTGAAGAGGAGGAGGAAGACGACGATGATGAAGAGGATGATGAGTCACTCGATGGATTAAATATTGATAAGGGTAAGTGTTTGTGTTTTATAAGAATTTTTCCAATCCTCACTTTTTTACATTTTTGAGTGTCATCCTTTGAATTTTACTCACTCTTTACAACACCAATTTAATCACAATTTTCAATGCTAAAATAACTTTATTGTAAATAGACGAGGACATCCAGCAATTATTGACAGAGCTGAATGACACAGCAATTTAAGCATTGAAGAACGAAGATAACGAAAATTCATTGGAATGCCTCAAAAGAGGGGAGCAGCTCCTGGAGGCGGTGACTGCCGAGGGGAAGGACGTAGATAGAAATTTAATTATAGTCATACTGTATAATTTGGCATGTACCTATCAGAGGATGAGTATGCTTGAGGATTCAGCTAGTTATCTAGATGGGACTATCTACAATCTATAATATAAAAAGTGCTTTGTTGATCAATTGATACCAAATAACCTCTTACATATTAAAATACATTATTATAGAAGCAAAAGTCACTAATTTCGATGATAATGAATCAATTATTTAATTAATGTTGGCTCAATAACAACAACTGTAAAATGGAAATACTTTCAATTAATAATCTTATATTTTCATATTAAGATAAATCCGATTGTTATTTTTATTCGTACATATTTAAAATACTCTTCAATCATAGAACTCATAAGAAAACCTGAATTAGTTAAACAATTTTCTACCATCAAGTCAGAATGTCTATGAAACAACTAAAAAATTCAACATCTCAAGCAAATTATTCAAGCAGAGATAAAGTTTCTTAGAAATTAATATCACCCCCCCTTTTATTCATATGTTTTATTTATAATGTCATAATCTTTAGAGATACATGTGTAAATGTCATTTGCAGCTTTGTGCAGTTTTAAGTCAGTTGAACAAACATCAAGAAGCTCTATATCATGGCCAAATGGCAGCATTCTACTGTCAAGAACTCATAAGAAACACTCTCCTACTATGTAAAAGTTACATTTAAAGATTGCTCTTAGAAAAAGGCAATCCTTAAAATCAAAACCCCAAAACCCCTTAATGAGGTTTATAAGTGCTTTGATTTGTAGGGAATTTGTTAGGGGTTGGGGTTATTATTGCTAAAATAGAATTGAATCAGGAAATTGTGAAAATAAAATTAAAATTAAATAAATAATATAATTAGACCAATGGAAAAATGCGTAAACCCCAAATCCCCTCAATTTCAAAACCCCTGTTTTTTTGTTGCTATGTGTCATTTTTTTATTAGTAGTTGGTCAAAAAATTTAGGGGGCTGGTCAAAATTATATATGTACTTGTAAAAATTGATACATCTCAAATTTAGGGGTCTTTATAATTAGGGAAGTTGGGACATTTGCTAAATTAGCGATTTCAGAGATTTGCGTAGTTTAGGCCAAAATAGGGACTTTTTCATAAAAACCTCTCTCATTTACCGAAAAGGGGCTTGAAAGTAGGGTAACTCCATTAAAATTTGGAAGTTTTGCCAAAATATGGCACGCATGCATAATTGCGATAATATAAAGACAAATGCAACTAAGTAGAATCACGAAGAAAGTGGCCATTATAAGAGTGCAAATGTGAAATAGAAGCAGTAATTTAGAATCAAGTGTTGTAAAGAGTGAATTAGGACATTTTTAAGTAAAATATAAATAGTGTTATTAATTATAATAATATGCGATGAATTTAAAACTGACATGACAGGAGAAATTGTAAAGGGAAACAGGTTTTATACACTACTTCAGCAATGAAACAAAAATAATCACACAAAACCGAACCGAAGAGTGTGAATCCACTTCTTGATACTGAATGCCCACATCCCCTAGATGTCTTCTTTTCTTAAATTCTGAACGATTTCAGCAACCCTCTTCACCAATTGCGCCTAAAAGTGTAAAGCCCATTAAAACTTACTTGTTCTAAATAGTGTCCATCTTCATCTCCTTCTTTGCAAAGGAGAATAACTGCTCAATTGGATTGAGCAAAGGCGAGTATTCGGCGTTGAAGAGCACATTCACTTTAAACTTTCTGGCTGTGGCTAACATCTCTGAATATTTATGAATGACTGCGTTGTCCATCAGCAGGACCACTTTCTTAGAGTGTAGTTCTTTGTCAGTTCTTACACTGCGTAAGGTATGGTAGATAAAGTTTTCAAAGAGAACTGAGTCAAAAACTCCTTCTATCACTTGACTGGAGATAATTCTATCCTAGGAAATCGCAGCAATATAAGACATTGAGAATTGCTATCTCTTAGCTGAGCTTTTCTTAATTGACAACTCTATCACTTTCATCCCATAGTGTCCCAGGTTCTGCTTCATCTCACTCTAGTATTCCTTAATGCTTTTCAAGTGAGGGTCTATAAATAACTGGGCCAAAGCTTTTAGTAAGAGCCCCTTTCACTCTGCAAGTTTCCCTGCTCTGACCCAGGGTTCGATGAGTCTTTGTGGAAGCTACTTGAGAGTTTTAATTTCCTAGGAGTGACCGCAAACCGACTTTCCAACTTGGTTTCGGCACCTAGGTCAACAGACTTCTTCCTCGAAGATTCCAGTTTTAGTTTTGATATTTTATCGAGAATAGGAGTAAAACCACTCTTCACTTTTGAAGCTGAATTGTCTTCAGACCCACTGATTTCACTGAACTATTTATGCGGAAACTCTGAAAAGTTTTAGTCAAGCTGAATTTCTAATTGGAGGTCTCAGGGACCTCTAATATCGGGGAGAGATCCTTTGTAAATGCAAGCCGAGTTTTCATTGAAGGGGTCTGAAGTTGCTTTTTTAATGGTTTCAGTTATGGATTTCCCTAAAAGTATTATGCATTAATAATTACCTTAGTATTTTCAATGGTTTTCTAACTATAATTACTGGTTTTCGATGACTACTTTGACCCCCTTAGAACTTTCGCTCCATGAATTTAGATTGGAGTGCTGACAAGATTCTTTGGCGTCTAGGATATTTCTTAAACCCCTATCCTACCTTAGGTCCTATAAAGCATTTCATTGCAAAATTGCTAATTGCTTACGAAATTGACTTAGCCACACCGATTTTCCACTTTTAATATTTCCAACCTTTTAATTACAATTTTTAGAAAACCCTAAGTCAAATGAATTTGAAACCTTCTCTAATTATTCCCAACATTTTCAATTTTTTCCAGGTGGAAGCTCTCTGAGAATTTCGAAGTTGAAGAATCAGAACTTTGATCCATTTTGAGGAGCATTTTTCCATACAAAAGTCTGTCATCGCTAGCGAGGATCATGCTATCATTTTGCAACCTTTTTTATCGCTTCTGTAAATTTGCAGAATCTCGATGCATATCTTTAATGTTGAAGCTCCATTACTTTGAGGGCATCGAGTCCGATCGGAAGTTGCTCTCATCAACTGAAATGATAACTGCATCCTCATATAAGAACTGAGCCAACAACCTGCTAATCCAGAGCCTCTTCTCATTGAAGTTCGGGTCTCTATACTTTGTATTAGCAGCCTGAGTTTTCCCATATCTTAGATGGAACTTATCTCACAGAATCTTTTGAAGAGTGGTAACGCAAAGCACCTTAGTAGCTTACACTCTGGCTTTGTTTGAGCCAGGTTTAATAAATAATTATGAAGCTTCTATCCTGTAACTTCGTAAATTCCGTCCTGTTCTAGGTAGGCCTGGATAGAATCAAGCAAGAGCTAGTTCCCACAAACCCCTTTTCTACCCACTTTCTTTTGTGATTCAGGATCAAGAATCTTATGCTTGACCTCGTACTTAAACTTTTCGATAGTCTTATATACAACATCCACATCCATCCTCAATTTCTTAGCCACTTGACGAGGCTTTAATTGTTCGTTATAGTATAGATTAATAACCTCTAATTTCTTACATGCGAGCTTAGCTTCTCTTTTCTTCAAAAAAGGATTGCTAATTAACTTCTAGGATTTGCCTTTTTATTTAATTGTCTCGTTGAGAGCATCTATTAAATTTTGACTGCCTCTAAGAGCTCCTCGTTACTCATCAACTTTACACCCTCCTGTAATATTATAGCTTGTGTCGCTTCCTTAATTATTCATAAATGGTTTATTCCTGATTCTGGCAAGTCGAAAACTTTGAAGGTAAGCTTCAAGGAATTTGCAAAGCTCATCATCATTTTATATGTAACAAACATCAACATTGCTAACTAAATATTCTTGAATTATTTCTTAAGGAAGTTTTATGATTGCTCCACCTGTAAGCTTCTAGATTTGTACAGGGACTTCACCACTGTTTAGCAGTTATCCAGAATTGTATGTGAACTTTGTTGACTAAATAACGTTTGGGAATAATTTACCAAGCACGACAGGAGTCCATTTAACAATAGATTTCTCTTAAGCCTTAACTTTGCTTGGTTTAATTACAGATTAGGCATTAGAAATAAGAAAATCATCGCTTAATATCGACTGCTATGAGCAAGAAATTTCTGATTATAATCCATTCTTAGACTCTTCGTTAGGGTGTAAGTTTATACGTGCATTCTAGTTATCTGTTTTTTAGGTCTTCATTTATTTCTAGGTATAATTTTACAGACGAAGCTTGATCAAATTAATTATATTATAATATCATTAAGAATATAAATAGATATCTTTAGTATTTTAATTATAAATTAAAATGGAAGGAATGCAATAATCGATTGGTGACCAAGCAGTATTTTAATTACTACCAAATGATGTGGGACAGATTACATATGCATATAAAGAAGGTGACTCTCCTCTTGAAATAATAGGACTTTATTCTTTGTCATGCAAGTTCGTAGAAGGACAGGATTTATTAGAATGGAAAGGTACCATTTTTGAGTTTCTTGTTTCTCATGATGATAATGCAACTGAGCTTCTTCTCTGCTATTTTGATAAACTTATAGAAAGCCCAGATTTATGAAATGAGGACTTCTTCAAAATCTTGATGCGAGCACTTCACGCTATTTCATCAACAAACTTGATTAGCCGCTAAATGAAGTCTTATAGTAAAGCGAGCTTGAACTTAACCAACTTGCAATTCTACCTTTTAAAAATACTCTTGCAAACAAAAAGTTAAATAACACTTCATTTAAAAGTATTAAAATTGTGAAAATCTATTAGAATATACAAACTACCAAGATCACTGATTTAAAATACACACGCTTTGACCATAATGCTGATTACCTCAAAGCTTATGAAAAAGAAAATAATTTAGATGAACAATTTATTCAATTCATGATTCGTAAAGTAAAAAAACAGATGTTAAGCAAATGTAAAATTCGTCAATCATATAAAATGAACAGCTTAGAATAAGAAAAGGACTAGCAAGAGTAGCAGAATAAGATACTAAAATCAAGATGAATGTCGAAATCAATTTAAATATTGAGGATTAATATCACAATGAAGAAGGGAACGATATTCAAAACTTCTAGAATAATGATAATTTAAATGCCAATAAAACCAACTAAAAGAATCTTCTTAATCAATCTATCGAACAAGATTAATATGCTTCTAATTTAGTATCTTCAATAATGAATTAAAATCCTAATAACAATCAAAATCGAAAATTCAAACTAAATTTAGCATTGATTGATTCTGATGATAATGAAGTTGATTATTAGGATATTAGTTAAGTTCTGGACACCATGACGCAGGTCACTTACAAATAACCTAAACTTCTGAATAAAGATACCCATGCAATTTAAGTTTATTTAGAGGATTAACTCCTCGATTATCAAACTCTAATCAATAAATTAAGAGTGAATCCGCTCACTTATAAATAACAAGCAGATTCCTGTTAATAACTTTTAAAAATGTTCTAGGAAAAGCCGAACGAATTCATAAAACAAAATATTGGCTTGCCACCGCTACAATCAAAAACACTAACATGGCTGTAAACAATGTGTTCAATATAGATTTGGTCGATTAGGAAAGAATAGAAAATAAAAAAAATGTAGGACTGCTTCTAAAAAGCGATCATTATCTGAAAGAAACAAAAAGCAGTCAATAACTTACGAAGAGAAGATTATTTAATAAAATAAGGGTCTTTTTCAGATGAAATTTATTTCTAAAAAAGAGAATCGGGTGCAGCTATTGAAAAAGATCCCGATAGCTATAAACTAACGAGCAAGGATTCAATTACAAAAGCTTCAAAGCTTAAAGCTTAAACTAAAAATTATGATCATCTTGAAATAAAAGCTTAAAAGAAATTATCCTTGAATTACAAAGCAAAAATATTAGCTGATAAGGATTATAATAGTACATTACACCAATTTGAAATACGTGATTTTCCTACTCCGTAATTCTCTGAATCTGAGACATTACATTTAATGGGCACTCTGGATTACGCTATAAACTTCAATAAATATATTAATGAACATCGTGATGTAGATAAGAAGGAAATGTTCACCGGATCACCATTCTTCGACTGTAACTAACATCGCCTTATGCATACCTCTTTTAGGCATTAAATATCTAAATAGAGTAAAATGACCAAATTTTCTAGCATAGAAATTATCATTAGGCTTTCAATTCAGATTACGTTTTCAAGCCTTAGATACATAAGAACCCCTAGAATTATTCATACCCAAATGAACTTCTTGGACTGTTAAATATACTCTGTAATGGACCGGTTTATAATGATTTAAGAGCGACTTTCATGCTCTTAGCCGCATCTTATTCTTCAAAGACTGAAGATATAACCAGTGAATGTTTTTTAAACCCACTGGTTTTTCCACTATGCTAAGTACTTCAATCCTTAGTCTTCAATTTCAAACTTCAACAGTTTAAAGTAATTAGGATATTGGAAAAATATACAGAAGAATAGAATTTGGAGATGTTTCCTTCTATCTATAAACTTCATTACTGCAATAGGGATAATTTTTGTGATTACGTATTCGGAGAGAATTCAATCATTGTGGAGCTCATTTACTTTTACAGTGATAATCCTATCCCTAGATCACAATTCGCCGTTGTAAGAGAAAATGAAGATTATTATCTAGTGGCCATGTCGATGAGGAGAGGAATTATACTGATACCCTAAAGACTTGAAGTAGTTAAAGGTAAAGAAGAGCAAATAATTGAAAACCTGATTGATGAGTTATTTGCAAGTGAAGAATTCGATATAGGCCTCAGCAAGCCGTATATGATAAAGTTCTACTCAGTGTAACTCTAGGATTAAGAGCCTCCTTAAACTATCTATTAAATTCCTGCGGATTACTAGTATAGACTAAGAGACTTTTATGTCAAATTCTTTAGTTGGTAAAATATACAAAGCCTTAACTTTTTATAGTTATAACTTTCAAGAGTTAGATTATTGTGTAGCAGATATCAGAAGAGGAGAAAAGTATATGATGATACTTATTGACACTATGGCAACCCCAAAGTTAGACAGTTATTCATATTATGAGGATACTCAATATAAATACAACTAAATTAAGCCCGAAAATAGAGATAATGTACAAAGTTTCAGGAATTTTGCCAAAAAACTCAATGGGTAATAGCTAAGTAAGTATTTGTGTTTAACTTCCTATGAAACTTAATGGGAAAAAGTGCAAAAATATATTGATTACTATTCTCAAGATTATAGTTTAGCATACTGTCTGGACTCAATGATATAATCAGTTCAAATTATGAAAGAATTCAATAAAACATTTGAAGGGAAGAAAACCTACGAGTCTAAGTCTATAGAATCTCTACTTATACAGATATAAAAAACTCTCCGTTAAA
>ARYC01008860.1:0-19142 GCA_000711775.1 Oxytricha trifallax
CCCAGAGGGCAGTGCTTAATACACATCCCTGCAGAAGCACTTCAACGCGTTCAGAATATAGAGCTCTTCCAAGAAGAGTGTAAGTCAACCATAAACCCCTCTGAAATCGGCTTCCACTCTTACTCCATTAGTTCAGAATCTAGCCAGCCTCAGACTGCAATCAAGTAAGCGTAAGGGTAGTGAGGTGATCAATGCAACAGCTCATGAAAACTAGATAGGTATTACACCTAGACGCTTGCAGATGTCAAGCAGGGCAGAGAGCAGCAGTATAGTCACAGTGAAGGAATAGAAGGTAAGCTATAGTTTCATGGTTTTTTACTACTTTAGTTTATACCAAGCTAAGTATACCCAACTAGAGAAACGACAAAGCACCCATAGCAGACTCTGGTAACATCGATGCATAACCATCATTACATTATACTCCCATTGCAGTTGTCAGACAGCAAGTCAGCTAAAGGTTGGGGACTTATGGCACTATGGCTAGAAATCTCTCTATAACAAAGGAAAAAACTAAGAGGCAGCAGTTCTCGATGAGTTTCATAGCAGCAATCACTAAGGACCAGCTGGTCTCCAGCCAAATCATTGAGGGGGCCTTCGATGCCGTGCTGTTCGAGAACTTCCTCTATCACACCTTGCGCCAGCTGCGCATAGACAAGGATCTCGCCCAGAAGAAGATCGTGCTGCTCATGGACAACGCAGTCATACACAAGTATTCAGAGGTGCTGGAGACTGCTAGGAAGTTCAAGGTCACTGTCCTCTTCAATGCAGAGTATTCACCCTAGCTTAACCCCATCGAGCAGTTGTTCTCTTACATCAAGAGGCACCTTCGATAAGAGCAAGCTGAGAGCAAGTAAGCATACTATACCTAACTTTTCATAGGATCCACCTGGTGAAGCGGCTCTCGCAGATTCTGAGGGCCATGAGCAAGACAGACGTCAACAAGCTCTGGGCTTTCAGCGTGAAGCAGTGGTGCAGCACCATCAAGCATGGATTTGTGTGAAGTTAGGCTGAAATACGATTAGTTGAAGTGCAGGAGCTAAATAAGACACCAATACAGTCATAAACTACGCTAGAGTCGTTTAATTGCTTGATTAAAAGCCCCATTATTACATATCACACTTTAAAGTTTTAATTTAACCTAATCAAACCCAGAAATCCAAAAACCTCTCTCATTTTCACTCAGTTAAATGATCATTTTGGCTCCTCGTCCACTAAAGCTGCCGAATTTGGTGCTCAAACAGTCGAGCAGGACTTGAAAGTTACTGAGTTGGGGGTTTTAAAACATGGAGAAATACGATATGGGTCTCAACAATTTCACAAATCACACAATAAGCAACGAGTTATTGACCATTTATGGTGATTCCACTCTCGATCATTGAAATTTTGGCTAAGATTTGTACATCAGTCAATGATTTATTGAATCAGACACAAAAAGTTGCTACTGGTTACTGAACTAGTGAATTATAGTCAAAAATTGTAGTTACTGCTTTAAAATGAGGAATATAAGCTAAAATCTCTAATAATCTCAAACGATCAGCTATAAGTGTTCGAATACAAACGAAAAGTAAATTTGGTTAAAATTAATATATTAAAATAAATTCTTGTTCAATTTCCTATTTTTATCTATTTTAGCAATAATATTTCAGGGTAGTTAGGTATCTCTATCATCCTAATTTCATTAGACTTAAAACTTTTTTTTCTTCACTCAGTAAGGCTTTTAAGAATGAGATTTTGGTTTCCTACAAGTTGGAAAGAACAGTCCAACTATAATTGATATATTAATATTACTTAAAAAATTATCTTGCTATACTAAATATCTGTACAGGTCCTCTTTACTTCGAAATTTCCCTATTAAATCTTGAGATTAAATTCTCTTCATTGCATCATTCATAGACTCTATCTTGCTTCCTCTTTCTAGAAATGTTAATGAAATTTAATATTATGGATATCCATTCTAAGTTTATTAAAATCTTACTACTAAATAGGGAGGACCTACTGGAGGTCAACCTTGAAAAGAAAAGAGGAGAAGCATTGAAAAACTTGCTTCAAGTTTCACAGATTTATTTCCATTTTTATTAATCTATCTCCATTAAATTGCTCCTTATAATGTTTAATTATTTTAGGATGTCGCCCAAATTAAGTTCAAACTTTATTAAGAGTTAAATTTTAAGGTTAAAACTTAATTAGGAGCATATTAAATTTAATAATGCTGAATAATTTTACCTCTAAATTAAGTTCAAATTTGATTTGGAGGACCTCCTAGAGAAACAAAACTTCATTAGGAGTATTTTAATTTACTAAAACGTATAAAATTCTCTTAAAATATGTCAACTTACAGTCTTTTATGATGTTAGTTAATTTTCTTACCTCTCAGCAAAGAATCTACCAGAGTGCCTTATACTCTCCTATTATAGTTTATCTAGGTATATTTTATCATTATTATGATAAAATATATCAGCAAACAAATATGAGCGCTAACCTTTTGAGAAGAGCGGCATTACTTGGATCAAGCCAATAAAAGTTATCATTCCAGCAACCAAGAAAAGTAGAGACCAGAGACGCTTGTACTCAGTAGGAGCCTACTTATGACAACTTTGACCAGTCCAGCTTTGAGATTTAAATATAAGTTAAGTAGGAGGTTATCAAAGAAGCTCTGCAAAATGAGGAGGAGTTTAAACAACTCTCCATAGAGCATTAATAAATACCAGCCAAAGTCGACTATTAATGCAAAGAATGCAATAAAGTTTTCCTCTACAAGTCAACTTATAAGAGACACTTGAGAGATATACACAACGATATGCCAAGGTTATATCTCAAGCATTAAAAGAAAGATGGGAAGTATGTCTGTGAGTTCTGTGAGAAGCCATATTCTCATACTAGAGACCTCAAAGTGCACTTAAAGAAAAAGCACAATTAAAGTTTTGTCTTTATTCATGAACCTACAGGGAATAGATTCCTCTAAAAGAAGAGATCAAGAAACCTAGTGGAGTCTCTTAGAGTTGAAGTCTAGAAGTAAGTAAAAATGAAGAAAGCAGTCAAGAACTTTCCAGTCTCTGAGATCAATAAAATCATGGTTAAAAAATAGAGGCAATAAAGATTCCCATATTAAAAATTATTGACTTAGATTCTTGCCTAGAAAGCTACCTCACTCTTGAAGGAAAAATAGAGAAGAGAGTCATTACAGATGACTAATATGCTTACAAGATATATCCTTTCAATTACTTCCTTGCTGATGACAGATTCTAAATGGAATTTGCTAATGAGTATTATGCTCTTTAAAAGGCAAAGTTAAATGAGTGCAGGCATATCATCTAGCTTGATGCTATTTTACATTTGGTAAAGATCATGTAGCCTTTAGGCTTCCTTTACTTGAAATGACTTACAGAGAATTCTTATCTGACAATAGATGCCAAAGATAAATTGGCTAGATAGTGCAGCAGATAATTGAGGGGATTGAAGAGCTTCACAAGCAAGGTTATGTTCATAGAGACTTAAAGCCAGAGAACATCATTATGAACTTTTAGCCTCTTAGAGTATATATTATTGACTTCAACAGAGCACAAAGAGTGCAAGCCTCTGCATAAGGAAATGTTTACGGCACTCCTGGATATTTCCCAGAGAGAGAGGACTGGAGAGATGGAGACACTTAATGGGATATCTGAGCTCTAGCGGTAATAATAATAGAGAGCGACATGCCAAGAAACTATTACTTTAACTTTAGGGGTGAGAGAGATTCTAAGCAGAGAATCAAGCAATATCTCGATAAAAATAAAATAAATGGATGTCTCAGAAAACTTGCATTCTCAACTATTATCAAGCAAAGCTAAGAGAATTATCAAACAATAAAAACAATAAAACATCAACTTAGAAAGATAAAATTCAGAGAACTGCCACATGACTCTATGCTTATGTTTGTGTGATATATTTTAAAAACTCGCTTGTTATAATCACTTAAATTACTAATATTTAAACATTAAATCCCTATATATACCCTATTAAAACCCTAATAAAGTATGCACTAATAGTCTATTTTTATCAATCAAAAAATCAATCAAACTACTGAAAGGGTTTTGAGGTTTTGATTCCGTCAACAAACAGGTCAATGACGGTAATCACGATCAAGAGAGTAGAAGTTGACTGGCTCGAGCATGTTTATTAGCATAGTACTACAATTTATTTATAAAATATTAAGAGTAATTAAACACAAAATTTATTTCTTTCGAATGTTTACCTGTTCAAATGTTTAATAAATTTAATTAATTTATAGACTTTTAATGCTAAAATAATTATTAATAAAAATGATCACTAAACAATTAAACGGGTAAAAATAATTGCCACAAATTTTTCAAACGTTTAATCAAATTCTTTCTGTAAGTCATCCTAATTTCTTGCTTTTATATTTATTATTCTAAGTTTTTGTTTTATTAATGTAATTTTCACAATTCATCTCTGTTTTAGCAATAATAAGATAATTCTATCATTATAATATATTAAATGCAAAACACAAGGACTATAAAAGAAAATTCCTTTGTAATCTTAATCTTTAATTGAAAAGCTTATTGAGTTAATAGTATAATAAAGTTGACTAGAATACTTATTATTATAATCAAAAATGGAAATTTATTCAAGAAACTTCTCTTTTTTATAATCGCTATGGTCTTCATCTTCAAGCATTATTAAATTTTCTTGTTCTCCACCTTGTATGTCCCTATAAAATACCTATCTTGTGGCATATATTATTTTACCAGGTAGTACCACTTTATACAATTAATTAAGTGTGCGTGTTGCTTCTATCAGCGTATGATCTACACGAATACTTTCCAATAATATAACCTTTTGATTAAATTAATTTATTTTCTATTATAAATCATGAATATTTATTTTAAGGATCTTCACAGTGGCACCTAGGTTTATTTAGATATAATATATATTTATTTGTTAAGTTAAATTTGTCATTTATTGAAATAAAGCCCTTGAATTGAAAAATACTTAATCAAGTTATATCAATTTTTGCTAAAAAAATGAGCTTAATCAAATTAAAAAATTAAAATTCCTTGTTTATTATAATAATAATAATAATAATAATAATTAATCCTCATCGGGGGCTCAAGGCCCCCCGGATGAATATATATGTTAAAATATATGTAAGGGACAGGCCCTTTTAAGTTAATAATTAGTTATTAATCAAATTTTTGTGATCTCAAGTAGGAAATTTAACCTTGAGAATCTATCTCCTTCTGTCTATTTCATCAATAAGGAGAGTCATGGGAGGAGAGGGGAAGGCTGAAGCTATGTCTATAAACCAGATTTATTTGTATTTTCTTGATTGTATTTCTTGGATTAGTTCAGCAATGTTTTATCCCATTTACGCCATAGGTCTGAAGCCTATTTGTGATTTATGGATGGTACTCCATAAATGTCTGGAGAATAGTCTCATCCATGCTGATTCAAATAGTTTTCTTACGGCTGATGACATTGCAATAGGTCTAGTTTTTTGAATAGTGGGTGTAAGACTATTTGTTTTTGAAAGCAGCATTAAGTTAGCGTTATTCATCCATGGTGGTGGGTGTGCTTTGCCGTTGATCCATTCTTCTATTAGAGATAGTAGTGGTAAAGCATTCATTTTCTTTCTTATGAATCTGTCACTGATATTGTCAGGACCGAGTGCTTTATCAGTAGGGAAATTTCTAAGAGTATCTGTTAATAGGTTATGTCTCCTAGTGTATCTATAGTATGCTGTTCCCATCATGAATTAAGTGACCGGAGAGATAAGTCTGTGGTTAGTGAGAGGTTTATAATAGGAACCTGCATTTTGTATTTGTAAGTGTTGTTTGGCACTCTAGATGGACTATTCTTTAGTCAAACTTTCTAGTTGTGTGACTATTTTTGCTGGTTTTGAACCTATAATTCTCTCTAGGACTTTTGTGGCTTGTTTAGCATTGCCGTTTAGCCAGAGGTCTTTAACTTAATCAACATTATCTCTAATTCTGTTAGTTTGTGCTTACTTTGTTCTTATCTTTGGTTTAATTTGTTTGTTGTTGTACCAGTCTTGTTCTAGTTCAAGCTTAGTCTCTGCAAGTTATTTTGTTATGCACTTTTATTATTAACTTTAATAATTAATATTAAATTATTTAAAAAGTGCTAAGTGGTCTGAAGCCGATTAAGGAACGTGCGCACTGGAGTAACTTAAACCTCTACTTTCAATGACGTCAATTGCATTTTGTGACGTCACGTCGATTCTTGTTATCTAATACGTGTTTTGGAAAGTTTTTGCCACGTAATTGAAATCTCCCATTACTATATAGTATGGATTCTAGAGTCTCGCCTCTATCTCTTGTTCGAAGATATTTTTATATTTCTTGTGTTAGTGAGAAATATATATGTTTGAGATTTTGAGGTTTAAATCTATTAGTTAGATGTCTATAGAGAGTGGAAGGGAGTCAAGAATTTCAACTCTGCCCATTGTATCCTTTACCAATGTGATGGTGCCATGTTAGCCATCTGATATTTTTGTGGTTGATTAGTATATTTTGAACCCTGGTAAGTGTACTTTGGTGCTACGAGCTTCTTGTAAGCAAACTATATGTGGTTGCTTCTCCTTGATAATTTTCAAGAGGAAGTTAATGGAATCAACTGTTGATCCTCCCATGTTCCACGATATCACCGATAACCCGTCGATGTTTTCGGAAATCATGGTTAAGTTTGTTCAATTCAAACTTAATTTTTATACAGTTATGTGTTTATTATAATTTTATTCTATTGCTTAGTGCCATCGCTTGTATAGGCAAATTTTCTATTTATTTACTATAGGATTTAAAATTACATAACTTTAGTTGTTATAAGAATTCTAATTTGTTTATTATTGTATCATTTTATGATTTAAGCTTTTTCAATCTGACAAATATTTTTTATTAATAGCTATCTACGAATTAAAATTTAAGAAAGAAGAAATGGATTAGGTATTTTAATATAAAATCAGTTGAAGTATTTTTGTTTCTTCACTTAATAAATTCATGCAAAGAGTTGCAAGTTAAAAGATTTGATGTCTATGCATAAGATTGTAGAAAGTTCATTTCCAAATAGAAGTTTAGTTATCACTTTGTAAAAACCAAAAATATTCTAAAGTAAGATTTATTTTTATTATCACTTAGATGAATAACTTTTGCTAATGATAAGTTTGTTATAGAGATTTGTCAAAAGACTTGTAAAATAGAAATAATTTATTCAAAAGAGGGGGGGATTGTTTTGAATCTCGTTTAACTTTTAAAAGCAATTTTCGTATAGAATATACTCTAACAACTAAGGAAAACATTTGGTATTATGGAATTCTTAAACAACTCATTAAAAAACAATTTTATATGATTAAGATTTTTAAGCAAGTTGATAAGCATAATTTTGTACTATTGTAGGAATACATTTATAATTGGTAAAATCATTCTAATTAAATTAATTATTATTCAATATCTAGGCAGTTAAAGTTGGCCAATTTAAACAATCTAGGGCTCATTCGATAGAGAATTCGAAATTAGCTGGACTTTACTATTGGCGGTACTATTTTATCTCATGCCTGGAGTGAGTTAACTTCACTTTAATGAGAGGGTATAATTTAATTAATTTAAAAGTGTTTAATTAAAGTGAAGTTAACTCACTCCAGGCATGAGATAAAATAGTACCGCCAATAGTAAAGTCCAGCTAATTTCGAATTCTCTATCGAATGAGCCCTAGATTGTTTAAATTGGCCAACTTTAACTGCCTAGATTTTGAATAATAATTAATTTAATTAGAATGATTTTACCAATTTCAAATGTATTCCTACAATAGTACAATATATAAGATTTCCTTATTCTGGTGAGAACATACAACGTCAGCAATCAGAGAAGGAGCTTGAAAAGTTATTTTAAAATAGATAAGAACACTTGCCATTCAGGGCTGTCATATTATCGATGACTTCAAGAAGAAATTGTCAATAATGAGTAAAAATTGAACATTTACTGTGTAAAGAACACTCTCAATACATAATTTAGGTTGAAATTACTTAAAATTAATTATCAAGATTTTCATACCTCTATCTTAAATCAAATATTCACACTCTTTTGATAAATCAAGGAAGAGAAGTGATAACTAGTTGAATACATTATAACAGTCCAATCATTCTTTAAAAATATAGGCAAACATGTGAATCTTATGAGTGATTGCATTAATGAGCTTACTAATTTCTGCTATGATCATTAATTGTTCTAGTTTTTACATTTCAATTATGCGTAGTTTGAATAAATTATATAGTCATTGTCCTGAGCATGTCTATAATATTATTAGTTTTGTACTTGTCTTTGTGGGTCTTCATAATTTTTTGAGAATTCTAATATTTGCCCTCTGAATTTATAATTCATGCATTTAAGAATCGTTTATTTTTATTATTTTTATTTAAAATAATAGTTTACTTATTATAAATATTAAGCTATCAATCATTTCCCAATTATAATATCCTGGACTAAGTTGACAACTTTTGTTGAAACAGTTTTTACCACAGATTTCCTCACAATTATGTATAAAGAGCATTATAAGTATAGTTTATCTAATAATTAAATGAATATAAATGAACTTTAAAAGATCTAGCTCTAAACAAAGAATTAAACCAAGGTATAAACTCTATCTTTCAGCACATTCTATGAACTTTAAAAGCAGGACCCCATTTATTTCATTTTGATGAATTTTTCTAATTAATGGATCTGAATAATATAATTTAATTACTCACAATTTTATCGTAAAATACATTAGTTATTAACACCTTATTTGTGGTTAGTTGATGATCAATTTTATTTTATATCAAATAAAATCTTATAACATTATGATTAGCAACGACAACACTTTATATATTTACCTTATTTAGTTGTTGAGACAGAAAAAGCGCCCTTGTAGTCGGCATTATTCGTAATTTCATAATATTTTAAACTTTTTAAAATTTAAAACTAGAGATCACCAAATACCTAAATAATCATCATAATTTTGGAAGTTAAATCTTTCTACAGCTTTGTTTGCATTTATATCATATATAGTATTTTTGGGGTTTAAATTATGCAATAATATTGAAATCATATTTACTGTTTTCTGTCTTATTTGGATCCCAAGAAATTGAATCATTAAATAAATTCATGTATTAGTTTAAAGCCATTTTGAAAAAGAGTTCTCCAGGAGATTAAAATTATAGTTTTTTAGTAACTAAGTAATTTTAATATTAAGTCAAAGTTGATTTTCTAAATTATTAATACAACTAAACAGCTCCTCAATACTAATAAGTTGCATTTTTATTTCTCACAGCATTAATTGTACTTTGTTCTTTTTTTTATATATAAATTCATGACCTCTTTTGATTAAACTTCTTCATAAGTTATTAAGTTAGATTGAATGAAATTATTATAGCTCTTCTTTTTAGCTACAATTGTTTTGGGGAGTATTTCTGTTTAATTCGCTCTAAATTTTTATAGTAATTTATACTAATAATGAACATAAAGATGTTTTTTATGTAAATCTTGAAAGTGCTATAGAATTTTATATATTGAGGTGCTTTATAACATTCTTAAATAGTAATGTTTGTATGCATAATTCCAAAAGTAAAGATATAATGAGAAAAGGGAGAGGTAGAAACAAAATATAAGTAGACAATTTAATTATTTGATAAATTACAAAATAAAATATACTTATTATAAATGTGAATTAAATATAAAATATTAATATCTAAATTTAATCAGAAAATATTTTTATATTAATCTTATTTATGTTAAAAATAATAAGTCATGTCTTTTATTTAATCTGCTTTTTATCTTTCCTCTGATTTATTCTTGACTTTTTATACATCAAGAAAGCGTGTACAGTAATATTTATATACAATTTCATATATTCGATTCAAAACTATTTTATCAACTATAAACTATATATTAATGGCGAATAGTTGATAATGATTTTATAATTTACTTTAAGCAGTATAGTTCGATATATAAGTACTTTATAGTCTATGGTTATCGTATTTTATTAGATTCAATAAAAGCCAGATGATTCCTCAAATAATTAATTTAACAAACCTGTAAGCTTCTACACATTTATACATAAATATTCGGGGGGAGGAAGTTTCCTGCACTCGAGGAAGTTCCCTGCATCTTTTTTTTATTTATATAAAATTTAATAAGTTTTATATTTTTAGGACTTATTTAATATTAAGAGGATTTGAGGTTTGATAGGAAGAGTAGTTCCTGGAGTTTAGATAACAATATAAAACTGAGTACACTTTGACATCTCTTATAATTAAGAATTATATAGAGTGGATATATTCCAGCATAAATATCTAAAAAGTTCTTAGATTACTGGTATTTTTTAGAAAAGAAAAAGTGCTTCAATGGTGCTTAGAATTCATGCTAATAAAGATATTGACTAATCGAATTGAATTATAAATTAAGAATTATGTATTATCATAACAATGAAATACGTCCAAAAGTTCGTTGATAGTTGTTAAAAAGATAAAATCTATTAAAAAATTAAAAATAAAAAAAAAGTGCAGGAAACTTCCCTAAAAATTTTTTTTTATCTTTAACCAGTGCAGGAAACTTCCTCCCCCCAAATATTCTAAATATTTTAAATACAGTAAAATAAATCATATACAATAATTAATTATCGATATTGGAATAATATGTAAATAATTTGAAATTACCAATTTGATCAGTCAAAGTAATACAATTTTGTAATAAAATATGATAATACTTCATTGTGAGTCTTACTTATGAATTGGATTCATTATATTTTTGCTGAAAATCCTACTTATTTAATCATGATTATCAGATTCAAATGCAGTGGATCAAGAATTTTAGTGTCAATAATTATACACATTTTCTATATATTAATGAGCTCTTTTTACAGCTTCATTGTGTAATGATTATTTGCTGTTGTTTTTAGTACATAATTGATTGTATTTGTCAGCATATTTAATTAGAATTCTTGGGTAGGATTTTATGTCATTGTTCATTTGTGATAAACTATGATTTATAACTAGTTATGGTTAAGAAATCTTTTCTTATTAATTCCACTTTACGAATGTTTTAATGTAGTATTTATTATTTATCTTGCTTAATGCAATTGAATTGCTAGGAGTCAGCTTATTTATTTTTGGAATTAGAACTTGATGAATAATCCTATTGAGTGCATAAATTCTTACAAATTAATTTATTGAGGAAGATAGACTTAAGTTGCTAAGCCAATTTTGCAATCCTTCAATATGAGAAATAATTAATTTACTGTTTTGTTTTTGTAAATATTATAACTTTTTGCTGTGCAAGTATAAATTAGAAGTTCATTTGCTAATTCCACTTATTTAGCTAATATAGATATTGTATTATTCTTAGTTTTACCATAATTTTAAGACTAAAAAAGTAATTGATTATTTGATTTAGCCCTTAAATGTTGCACTGTAGGATTACTAAATCTAACTTTGCTTCCTTTAATGATTAAATAGCAGAGTATCTTCTTAGATATTCTTAGTTTTATTAAGTACTCTTACTATTTAATCCTTGACAGATTTATGGTAGTTGACTATTTAAAGATGTATTATGCAAAGAAGTTAATATCCCAGCTAGTTTTTTTATAGCGATTTTTACAAACTTTTTAAAATAAATTTAATTGTTGAATTAGAATTCTTGATAACTTACTTAAGCTGCATTGGATTGTCTACAGCTTTATCATCCAATAATATTTAACATCTCTAATTATTTACATTTATTACGGTAAATGATTAAATGCCAGTCCTTTTTAAGTCAATTATACTAATAGGATGAAAAAAGCTATTTGACAAAAAGATTAAATTTCTTGGCATCTTCCTAACCAATCATTGCCTTTGCCTTCTTAATTTTCTTCCAGTATTTCATAATCATAGTTATCATAACTACTATTTTAAAATTGTATTATAAAATATGGTATTCAAATGAATTATGTAGTCTATCATGATTAAATTTTAGTTTTTTTTTAAAAAAAATAAATGACTGCTTTCAATATATTCATACTATATCACTATATTTACTATTTTTTGCTTGTTATCAAAGTCATCTCCTATACTTTCCTAAGTCTTCTGTCTTACAACCAACGAACTTTTCTATTTTGCTTAATGTAGGTTTGCCAATCAAGTTTAAAATAGATTGCTTTTGAGTAATGTACCAAAATAATTTCATCTATAATTCAAAAAGATAAGTCTTACTGTCTCATAATTAATCTTCCTTTATTTGATATTTTCCAAATTACATCACCATAATAATTGAATCTTCTTCATTTTTTAAGCTTTATAATCGTGAGATTTTCCCTTCAAGCAATTTTCTTATTTAAAAGTGCAGCAAAAAGCCATTCATAATTCACTTCAACAAATAACTAAAGCCACAGGATATTTTACATTAAATTTATAACATAAGATGTAATAAGTAATAATTATCGCCTAGTATTTCTTGGTTATCATATTTAAGTTATTATTTTGCTTAGATTATCGTTAATCTTTCTGATTAAATTAAAGATTAAAATTGCTCGATTGGGAATTGTCTAATTGATTTGGTCAATTATCAGTTTAATCCAAGCCATTATCGTTTGACTTAAAACATTTTAAGGAGCATCAAAACAATAAATTACAATTTTATTGAGCCTTATTAACCAAGTTTGTTTACTAATGTTTATGTTGAATAAGCAAATTTATTATATTGGCTTTAGTTAAAATAAATTGTAATTCAAGGACACTTTTACTGTGATTGATCACCCCTATTTTCAGAGGGTTCAAATGAAATTGACCAATTATTTTCTAAATTATATTGAGCCATTTGATGATTTATAGCTGTTATTTCTTGCTCTCAGTTAAATTATAAATTTAAAGTCAATAGATTGATTATTACCAATAATTTTTTATAATGATATCATTGAGTTATTGAACTTGATGTGATTCTAAATTGAACTATTTAGATAAATATTGTATATTAAAAATATTTTATTATTTCCTTAAATTTTACATTCATAATATAAGGTACTAAAAATAACACAAATTTTCTTTTTATAAATACACTATATCACTGCATAATCTTTATTTTTAAATGTTATAAAATAAAAAAATTATGCAGTCAAGTCTCTTATGATCATGAATTAAACAAATATATCTTTTATTCTAATTAAAGAATTTAACTTTATTAACTATCAGATACATTTATTTGACAGAAAAACTATAATAAGCCTGTTTTAAAGCAATTTTAATTTAAATTTTGAAGAGTCTTTTTGGTTTAAGTCAAATTAACTTTACTATTCTATTAATTATTATATTTTAAATGTATATTTTATGTGGCATAATTTGATAAGGTTAAAACTTTACAGTCAAATATAAATTATAATTTAATAATACTATTCTTAATATAGGAATAATTGTTAACTATCAGTTTAAATGAGATAATATATATATGTATTATTTTATTATACTACATAATAATGAAATAAGCAAAGACTGAGTTGATAAAGATTAAAATATTTTACAATATTAAATTTTTAAGGAGAAAGATGTGGTAATTATAGAGATTTTCATTAGATTGGGAGTCACATGCAACATACTGAAGGAGTGGTCAGTGGCGACTCTAAGTATAAAATGAAATTCCTGGACCTCTAAATAGCCAGAATCGTAATTTTACTCATTCATGATAAGGTCCTTGTCAAATGACCAAATCACTACTCACAACTATATATAGCTTATATAGCAATATTTTTATGATTTGAGAAGAATTATATAATATCTGTAAATCCTTGAAAAGGTGATGTTTTTATCCCAGCCCCAATATCCTTGATCTTGACTTCTAATGCTGCTTTCTTTTAGTCTAGTTGTCCATTAGTGCAAAAAATTGATTCAGACAAGTTTCTATACAAAAGCCGTGTCTTTGTATGCTCTAAAAATAACAAATAGCTGAGATATGGCCAGCTTGTCCAAAATTATGTGCTTTTAATTAGGAATATTTTTTATGATAAGACTTGCAATGGAAGTACCATTCAAAACCCCAAAACCCTTTCAGTTGTTTGATTGATAAATGTAGACTATTAGTGCATAATTTATTAGGGTTTTGATAGGGTTTATGTAGGGATTTAATGTTTAAATATTAGTAATTTAAGTTAGTATATGCGAGGTTTGGGGTCTGTTTATGGCAGTGAGAATATAGATCTATTGTTTAAGTTGAATTATGAATGCGATGAATGTAGTGATCATCTCAGACCTATTCTTAATTATACATCTGCTGGAAGGCTACTCGATAAATATCCTACTTCTGTTAGGTCTCACTATCTATTAGTATTGAATTTATAAAAAACTAGCAACTTAATTCCAAGCCAAAGAGACCCTTAAAATTTTAGCAGCTATTGATTATCTTATTAATGATAAAACTCTTAAATACTGGGCTTATTTCTCTCTGAGCTGTGATGTTTCATCGCCAATTTCCTGAGCTTCATATCTCTGCTTCATCTATAGCTAACGTATATAAAAAGAATGGAATATCTTAAAAGACATTCAATCGTATATAACATTCAATCTTATATAGAAAGTGATTGACTTTACAGTTCAATTTTATAAAACTAATTTAGATTTTATATTTGATTAAATGTAGAGGGCTTTAGAGCATAATATAAAGTTCATTCACGCTGATGAGGCAGTATTCAAGTTTAATACCTTCAAATCTGGGTCTTGGTATAAGAGGTAGAGCATCATAGAAGTATATGACTAAAAGATTAAAGCATAAACTAATGGTATTCTTGGTGGAATAAGTAAAGATAGTGGCATCGAGACTTATTTTATTCACCCTCGTTTTATAAAGACTTAATATTGAAGGAATACATTCGATTTGGGAAAATTATAAATAAATTAATTAATTATATTATAAATTCGTGAAAGTTAACTTTCTGGAAACCTAGACAATATGGTACTCTAAACAAATCACCCAAAATAAAAGTCAAGTTATCTCTCAGCAGGAATAGGGGTACCGCCAATCAAAACCCTAAAATCCTTTCAGTAGCTTGATTGAGTTTTTGATTGATAAAAGTAGTCTATTAGTGCATACTTTATTAGGGTTTTAATAGGGTTTTTGTAGGGGTTTAATGTTTAAATATTAGTAATTTAAGTGAGTATAACAAGCGAGTTTTTAAAATATTTCACACAAACATAAGCTTAGAGTCATGTGGCAGTTCTCTGAATTTTATCTTTCTAAGTTGATGTTTGATTGTTTCTATTGTTTGTTAATTCTCTTAGCTTGGCTTGATAATAGTTGAGTATGCAACTTCTCTGAGACCTCCATTTATTTTATTTGTATCGAGATATTGTTTGATTCTCTGCTTAGAATCTCTCTCACCCCTACAGCTAAAGCAATCGTTTCTTGGCATGTCGCTCTCTATTATTATTACTGCTAGAGCCCAGATATCCCATTAAGTATCTCCATCTATCCAATCCTCTCTCTCTGGGAAATATCCAGGAGTCCCGTATACATTTCCTTATGCAGAGGCTTGCACTCTTTGAGCTCTGTTGAAGTCAATAATATAAACTCTAAGAGGCTGAAAGTTTATCATGATGTTCTCTGGCTTTAAGTCTCTATGAACATAACCTAGCTTGTGAAGCTCTTCAATCCCCTCAACTATCTGCTATACTATCTAGCTAATTTATCTCTGACATCTATTGTCAGATAAGAATTCTCTGTAAGTCATTTCAAGTAAAGGAAGCCTGAAGGCTACATGATCTTTACCAAGTAAAATAGCATCAAGCTAGATGATATGCCTGCACTCATTTAACTTTGCCTTTTAAAGAGCATAATACTCATTTGCAAATTCCATTTGGAACTTGTCATCAGCAAGGAAGTAATTGAATGGATATATCTTGTAAGCATATTAGTCATCAGTAATGACTCTCTTCTCTATTTTATCTTCAAGAGTGAGGTAGCTTCTAGGCAAGAATCTAAATCAATGATTTTTAATATAGGAATCTTCATTGCCTCTATTTTAACCATGATTTTATTGATATAAGAGACTGGAAAGTTCTTGACTGCTTTCTTCATTTTTAACTTACTTCTTGACTTCAACTCTAAGAGACTCCACTGAGTTTTATGATCTTCTCTTTTAGAGGAATCTATTTCCTGTAGGTTCATGAATAAAGACAAAACTTTTATTGGTCTTTTCTTTAAGTCACTTTGAGGTCTCTAGTATGAGAATATGGCTTCTCACAGAACTCACAGACATACTTCCCATCTTTCTTTTAATGCTTGAGATATAACCTTGGCATATCGTTGTGTATATCTCTCAAGTGTCTCTTATAAGTTGACTTGTAAGGGAAAACTTTATTGCATTCTTTGCATTAATAGTCAACTTTGGCTGGTATTTATTAATTCTCTATGGCGGGTTGTTTAACCTCCTCCTCAATTTACAAGCTTCTATGATAACCTCCTACTTAACTTATATTTAAATATCAAAGCTAGACTGGTCAAAGTTGTCATAAGTAGGCTCCTACTGAGTATAAGCGTCTCTGGTCTCTACTTTTCTTGGTTGCTGGAATGATAACTTTTATTGACTAGATCCAAGTAATGCCGCTCTTCTCAAAAGGTTAGCGCTCATTTTAGTTTTCTGATATATTTTATTAGAATAATGATATAATATACCTTGATAAACTATAATAGGAGAGTATAAGGCACTCTGGTAGATTCTTTGCTGAGAGGTAAGAAAATGAACTAACTATTAAAACTGTAAGTTGACATATTTTATGAGAATTTTATACATTTTAGTAAATTAAAATACTCCTAATGAAGTTTTGTTTCTCTAGGAGATCTTCCAAATCAAGTTTGAAATTAATTTGGAGGACCTCCTAAAATAATTAAACATTATTAGGAGCAATTTAATGGATAATAGATTGATAAAAATGGAAATCAATCTGTGAAACTTGGAGCAAGTTTTTCAATGCTTCTCCGCATATCTTTTCAAGGTTGACCTCCAGTAGGTCCTCCCTATTTAATATTAAGATTTTAGTAAGTTCAAAATGAATATCCATAATTTTAAATTTCATTATCATTTCTAGAAAGATGAAGCAAGATGGAGTCTATGAATGATGCAATGAAGAGAATTTAATCTCAAGATTTAATAGGAAAATTTCGAAGTAAAGAGGACCTTTATAGATATTTGGTATAGCAAGGTAAGTTCTTAAGAAAATTAATAAATCCATTATAGTTGGATTGTTCTTGCCGACTTAGGAGGGAACTAAAATCTCATTCTTAAAAGCCTTACTGAGTGAAGAAAAAAGCTTTTAAGTCTAATGAAATTAGGATGATAGAGATACCTAACTACCCTGAAATATCAGTGACAAACCTATATGACGATGCTATGAGTGATCCGGACGTAGCTCTCTACCTTCCATCAATGCTACAGCTCTCGGAAAAGTTGCCAGAGAGAAACTTCTTCTTTGGTGTTCTTGCAACTCTGAAACCTGAGTACTTAAATGAAGTTATTTAAGAAGCACACAAAAAACGATACAGCATCTCTCCTGAAGAAAAAGAGAAGCAAGGTATTAAAATAAGTGATACCTGGCTGTAGGAACTATAGAAGCATCCATTCATCTCTAGTAAGCTTAGTCTTCTAACTTTATAGAAAAACCTGGCACTGCTATTTACTTGATGAAAAAGCGCAACAAATCAAACAGAGAGAGAAAATCACAGGTAGAGCATGAATTGAGCAAGAGACTCTACAAAGATTTTTAAAAGCCAGAAGAGATGAACATAGATGCAGGAGCTGGCACTAAGAGAAGAAACATGGGCCCAAGCAAGCCTTAAGAGGAAGAAAAGAAAGAGAAGCTTAATCCCTTTACGGGCAATTTAATATGTGAACTTATTCATTCGTTTAAATCTAAAACTTATTTATATACACAAAATCTCCCTTCTCTTGCGCATACTTTAGCTTTATCATCGCATACTCTCTTAGCAGCTCTTAATAAAATCGACTGTATCTATCTTCAAGTCGTGTATCAAGTGATATAGTTGAAGTTTCTTGTAGTGGCCTTTCAATAACCCCCAATATAATTCAATTCGATTGAACTGAGGACTGTAGGGAACATTAAATACAGCTGTTATGTTTAGCCTTTCATATTCTTTCCTTGTGTCTTTAGTTTTATGGACAGATAAGTTATCAACGAATAGAATAATCTCTTAGTCGGCGTACTTATCTCTAAGCTATTGTAGGAACTTAATGTATTAATCGGTCTTTATTGAGCGAGGATGGATAACATAAGTCTCGAGGCCATTATCTTCGCTTATTCCACCAAGTATTGAATTAGTTTAAACCTTAACCATTTAATCATATACTTCAATGTTGCTGTACCTCTTATACCAAGACCTTGATATGATGGTATTAAAAGTGAATACTGCCTCATCAGCGTGTATGAACTTTATATTATACTCTTAAGCCCTTTGCATTTAATCAAATATATAATTTAAATTATCCTTATAAAATGGAACATTAAAGTCAATCACTCTCTTAATGCGATTGACTGTCTTGTAAGATATTCCGTTTTTTATATATGTTAGCTATCGATTAAGCAGAGATATGAAGCTCAGGAAATTGGCGATGAAACATCACAGCTCTCTAGGCAAGAGAAAAGTGAGCCCAGTATTTAAGAGTCTTATCATTAATGAGAAAATCAATATGATGCAGCTAAAACTTTAGAGGTCTTTTAGGCTTAGAATTAAGCTGCTATCTCTTTAAATTCAATGCTAATAGAGTGAGATCTAACAGTAGCAGGAGATTTATGGAGTAGCCTTGCTATAGACGTGTAATTAAGGATAGACTTGAGTTGATCATTTTATTCATCACATCTATAACGCAACTTAAACAATAAATCTATATACTCACTGTCATAAACAGACCCCAAACCTCAGATATACTCACTAAAACTACTAATATTTAAAAATTAAACCCCTACATAAACCCTATTAAAGCCCTAATAAAGTATGCACTAATAGTCTACTTTATCAATCAAAAACTCAATCAAACTACTGAAAGGGTTTTGGGGTTTTGATTACTGATGACTAATATGCTTATAAGATATATCCTTTCAATTACTTCCTTGCTGATGACAA
>ARYC01008861.1:0-22485 GCA_000711775.1 Oxytricha trifallax
CATGAAAAACAATCAATTAGCTTAGCTTAGAAGCATATAAAGTAAGAAGATGTCTGCGAAGAAATAAAAAGCATAGTAGAGATGATAATCGTGAGAGCTCCTTCATATCCTAGATAATCCTTAGATGACATACTTGAGCCACTATAGAGAGCAAGATTCAAGAGATACAATAAAGACAAGCAGATTAAATTTGTTTGAATTGAGTACTCTAATACTCATTAAAATATTCAATAGATTCACATAAAACCTGCGTTTTCTCTACTAACCCCAATAAGATCCCAACTATAACCTAAAAATCAAAGCACTTATAAACCTCACTAAGGGGTTTTGGGGTTTTGAATGCGCTCTTCTTAACAGGTTAGCGCTCATTTTAGTTTGCTGATATATTTTATTATAATAATGATAAAATCTACCGAGATAAACTATTATAGTAGAGCATGAAACACTCTGGTAGATTCTTTGCTGAGAGGCAAGAAAATTAACTAACCATAAAAGACTGTAAGTTGACATATTTATGAGAATCTTATACATTTTAGTAAATTAAAATACACCTAATGAAGTTTTGTTTCTCTAGGAGGTCCTCCAAATCAAGTTTGAACTTAATTTGGAGTAAAGTTATTAAACATTTTTAAATTAATATGCTCCTAATTAAGTTTTAACCATAAAATTTAACTCCTAATAAAGTTTGAACTTAATTTGGAGGACCTCCTAAAATAATTAAACATTATTAGGAGCAATTTAATGGAGATAGATTGATAAAATGGAAATCAATCTGTGAAACTTGGAGCAAGTTTTTCAATGCTTCTCCGCATATCTTTTCAAGGTTGACCTCCAGTAGGTCCTCCCTATTTAATAGTAAGATTTAATAAACTTAGAATGGATTCCATAATTTTAAATTTCATTAACATTTCTAGAAAGAGGAAGCAAGATGGAGTCTATGAATGATGCAAGGAAGAGAATTTAATCTCAAGATTTAATAGGAAAATTTCGAAGAAAAGAGGACCTTTATAGATATTTGGTATAGCAAGGTAAGTTCTTAAGTAAGATTAATAAATCCATTATAGTTGGATTGTTCTTGCCGACTTAAGAGGGAACTAAAATCTCATTCTTAAAAGCCTTACTGAGTGAAGACAAAAAAGCTATTAAGTCTAATGAAATTAGGATGATAGAGATACCTAACTACCCTGAAATATCAGTGACAAACCTATATGACGATGCTATGAGTGATCCGGACGTAGCTCTCTACCTTCCATCAAAGCTATAGCTCTCTTATAAGCTGCCAGAGAGAAACTTCTTCTTCGGTGTTCTTGCAACTCTAAAACCTGAGTACTTAAATGAAGTTATATAAGAAGCTCATAGGAAACGTCACAGTATCTCTCCTGAAGAAAAAGAGAAGCAAGGTATTAAAATAAGTGACACCTGGCTGTAGGAACTTCAAAAGCATCCTTTCATCTCAAGTAGCTTAGTCTTCTAAATTTAAAGAAAAACCTAGTACTGCTATATACTTGATGAAAGAGCGCAGCAAATTAAACAGAGAGAGAAAGTCTCAAGTAAAACATGAATTGAGTAAGAGACTCTTCAAAGATTTATAAAAGCCAGAAGAGATGAACATAGATGCAGGAGCTGCCATTCTAAGAGAAGAAACATGGGCCCAAGCAAGCCTTAAGAGGAAGAAAAGAAAATAAGCCAAATCCTTTAACGGGCAAATTTAATAAGTGAACTTATTCATTCGTTTAAATCTAAAACTTATTTATAAACACAAAATCTCCCTTCTCTTGGGCATACTTTAGCTTTATCATCGCTGACTCTCTTAGCAGCACTCTTAATAAAATCGACTGTATCTATCTTTAAATCATGCATCAGATTGTAGAGCAGCAATTTCTTATAATGACCTTTTATTAACCCCCAATATAATTCAATTCCATTGAACTAAGGTCTGTAAGGAACAATAAATACAGGTGTTATATTTAGCCTTTCATATTCTTTCCTTGAGTCTTTAGTTTTATGAACTGACAAGTTATCAACAAATAGAATAATCTCTTAGTCAGCGTACTTATCTCTGAGTTATTGCAAGAACTTAATATATTATTCAGTCTTTATAGAACGAGGGTGAATAACATAAGTCTCGAGGCCACTATCTTCACTTATTCCACCAAGAATAGCATGAGTTTACACCTTAACCTTTTAGTCATAAACTTCTATATTACTATACCTCTTGTACCAAGACCTTGATATAAAGGTATTGAATGTAAATACTGCCTCATCAGCGTGTATGAACTTTATATTATGCTCTTAAGACCTCTGCATTTAATCGAATATATAATTTAAATTATTCTTATAAAATGGAACATTAAAGTCAATCACTCTCTTAATGCGATTGACTGTCTTGTAAGATATTCCGTTATTTTTATATATGTTAGCTATCGATTAAGCAGATATGTGAAGCTCAGGAAATTGGCGATGAAACATCACAGCCCTCTAGGCTAGAGAGAAATGAGCCCAGTATTTAAGAGTCTTATCATTAATAAGATATTCAATATGATGCTGCTAAAATTTTAAGGGTATCTTAGGCTTAGAATTAAGATGCTATCTTTTTAAATTCAATGCTAATAGACAGTGAGACCTCACAGTTGCTGGAGATTTATGGAGTAGCCTTGCTATAGACGTATAATTCAGAACAGGCTTGAGTTATTCACTATATTCATCACATCCATATCGCAACTTAAACAATAAATCTATATACTCACTGTCATAAACGGACCCCAAACCTCGCATATACTCACTTAAATTACTAATATTTAAACATTAAACCCCTACATAAACCCTATTAAAACCCTAATAAAGTATGCACTAATAGTCTACTTTTATCAATCAAACTACTGAAAGGATTTTGGAGTTTTGATTGTTATTGAATACGAACTCTGACTTCCTTTAGTAAATCCTTTTGGTATAATTATTACAATTTAATATTTATGTTTACAATATTGTTGAAGAATCAAGATATATGAGTGATTCAGAATGAATTTGGTATATACAAAAATCATTTTAACTCAAGTGAAAGGACAATCAGACGTCTAACAGATATGAATTTATCAGATATTACCTATAAATGGTTATTCGTCACTGATCCAGCTGCTTTCAGTTAATTTAAGAGATATAATAATTAAACAGTGAAAATACTCGCTTGACAATTTTATTACTTACGATGACGCATTGACGTCGCTCACCAATGTGCTTTGTTGTTACATACACAATATCTTTTACAGTTAAAGTAGAGAAAATCTTTTTTATAAATCAGTAATATCATCTGATTAATAAGTACATATTTATTTCAGCATACTTTTTTGTTGTATTATTAAATTTTGCATAACCTTAACAATTTTTTATATATTTATTTAATTGATAAATTTTGTCATAATTAAAATTAATGTAATTATAATTACGAATACTGATAATTAGTGGTAGTTATAATTAATTATTTAAAATTTTTAATTTTTGTATCAATTGCAAAGTTAAAATTTATACAAGCACATGTTAAAAGAACTTCGATGTTATAGTTTGCATCTCTAAGGCATAACCTGCTTTGTTCTTTAATATACTTTAGTCTATGACTTAATTTGAAAAATCATCATCATATCTTTTTAATCTAGATTTTCAGTCATTAGAATTTAATGTATTTCTTGGCAAATAGCTGAGCCTTTTTAATCCTAACTTATCTACTAAGATACTTATCTCATGTCTCTTTTACATGAGAATGGAAAACTTTCGATAGCTGTGCTAGAGCTCTATAGCTCATAGGTTTTAAGAAAGTTATTTGTGATTTTAACTAAAAAATTCTGCAAGTAATAATGAAGCTTATTCATAAATATATTAAAAGTAATTACACATAATTATAATACTGACCATAATTATAATGATTCAATGAAAATTAAAACAAAAACATAGAACCATTTTCAAAAAGTTCACAAGGTTTATTTTCTATCATCATTACGACATTTTTTCATCATTGTTATAATTCAACTAAATATTCAATCCCTTAACGTAATAGACTTTGATTGTCATTTTTATATATTAGATTAAAAATAAAAATGTAATAAGAATAAAAACCATTTCAATAGTATCCCTTTGAGAACTGTGATTAATAGGGAAACAAGAATTCACTTTACTATGACTACAATAAAAATCATCTTCAAGATATAAAAAGAAAATATATGAGCAAAAAATTTGATTGTGAAGAGTACAAATATCTTTACTGTACACGACAAAGCCTACAAGCTTACAAGTATAATTGTAGGATCATTCATAGAAACTGACTGATAAAAGAGTTGAGAAAGTTGGCAAATCATTATATTAAGGGTTTATTTTTACAAAATAAAGTGAATTACAAAATTAATAGCAATAGTAAAGTAATATTACTAAAATAGAATTGAAATGGGAAAATTAGATAAATAAATCAAAAGTCTAGAAATTCAAATATATAACAGCAAGTAATTAGGATGACTTACATATAGAATTTGATTAAACATTTAAACACTTAGTGGCAGTTATGTTTACCCGTTTAATTGTTTAGTGATCATTTTATTATAATTATTTTAATATTAAAAAGTCTATTAATTAATTAATATATTAAACATTTAAACAACTAAACATTCGAGAGTTTTGTGTTTATCTGCTAGGTGCTAATGGAAACAAGCATACAGAAGCATTCACCTAGCAACTAAACGAATAAACATTAGAGATTAGTGTATGTGTGACAACTAAATTATAGTGGACTAAACATTTAAACGTATAAACATACTAAAGAAATGCCTTTATTTGTTTAATTACTCTAAATTAAGTTAATTATTAATTTTAAAAATAAATATTTAAAGCTTTGATACTCATATGGCTTACATAAACTCCCGCTCCTTTAATGACTCTATCATAAATATCTTTCCGACATATGTCAAATTCAAACGGTAATTACAAAAATCTTTTTGTGCTCTTGCTTGCATTCGAAAAGCCTTTTGATGATTGGGTTTTACTTGAAAGTGCTTTACAAGCAGAAAAAGCATGTATCTCGCACATATAGATATACCACAATGAGACTACCTGCCAATACTTCTTGATCGTGAACATAATAGAGAATCACTGTGGCTTGTATAGAAACTATTTCACCACCAAAGAGTACAGTGGATTTAAATTGTTACTAAAGTTAGGGATCTCAGCTTAGAATGTTTCGTAAGGGAGTGAAAGCAAACTTTTCCAAATGCATCCAAAGCTTGCAATGATTTATGGAAACGAAGACTAATTCATCGCGCATTCCTGCATTAGCTCGGTCAATCAATCGTTCCAGACAATCAATCAGAATTCAGGGAATCAAAAGGAGATGATGCTGATCAAGTTTATCTCAGGCTACCTTAGTGGCGAATTCAGAAGTGTTGAGTAATTCTATCGCAAGCACTACAGTGATGTCAAGGCCTTGATTATAATAGGGTAGTTGGAGAATAAAATGAAACAACACGCGCGATTAATAAAAGAATCGAATCTTCTGTAAGTTGAGTACACTCCAACCATCAAATCGTTATAAGAGTATCTGCTAAAGAAAGAATCAGGCAAGGGGACAGTTATAGAATGGAGTTAAGAGAGCTTTTAGTAAATAGGGTATGGAGAGGAAATTGATGCAATATATAATGTGATTGTTAGAAAAAAGCATTAAAAGATGAATAGTGTTTGGATAGTAGGACCCACAAATACAGGAAAGACGACCATAACAGAGATGCTCAAGGAGATATTTATTTGCGATGTCTTAGAGGAGGGTGTTTCTCACTTCTTTGTAAAAGCAGTGCAAGTCGATGTCGCACCGCAGATAACCATGATGGACGAAATGAATCACGTGCACTTCTTTGGGAAAAAGCAAAATTTGGCTAAAATGAAGAAGTTCATGGAGGGGAAAGGCTACTCTATAGATGTCAAGTATGGGGAAACACAGATGGCATTTAAGCACACGTCCATTGTAATCACAACGAATGATCTTCCGTTTGATCAGATGAACAAGGTAGACCTTGATGCATTCATGGAAAGGATAACAGTCTGTAAACTTGGAATGAACTCGTATGGGCGAGGAGAGCAGTTCCCATTTACTTCGGTAGATCTAGCAAGACATTTGTACAAACGGTATATCGATGACAACAAGACTGAAGACACTGGACCACATTCTGACAACGAGTAGGTCAATGAAGAAGACCATGATAAGGAGGGTAGAAAGCCTACTGGCTCAGGCATGTCTATCAACTGAATATTGCATAATTTTTAAATAACATTAAGAGTAATTAAACAAATAAACGCATTTCTTTAGTATGTTTAGATGTTTAAATGTTTAGTCCACTATAATTTAATTGTCACACATACACTAATCTCCAATGTTTAGTCGTTTAGTTGCTAGGTGAATGCTTCTGTATGCTTGTTTCCATTAGCACCTAGCAGATAAACACAAAACTCTCGAATGTTTAGTTGTTTAAATGTTTAATATATTAATTAATTAATAGACTTTTTAATATTAAAATAATTATAATAAAATGATCACTAAACAATTAAACGGGTAAACATAACTGCCACTAAGTGTTTAAATGTTTAATCAAATTCTATATGTAAGTCATCCTAATTACTTGCTGTTATATATTTGAATTTCTAGACTTTTGATTTATTTATCTAATTTTCCCATTTCAATTCTATTTTAGTAATATTACAAAATTAAATCTAAAAAAACACGTTTAATCTTCATTATCTTCATCATAAATATTGCCTATTTTTACCTCTTTTTGTAACTTTTTAACTACCTGTCTGTAAGTTCCTTCGGTCTTACCAGATGCAATACTTGTTAAAATATAATATTAGAAATGTATTTTGTAACTTACATTAATATTTTAATAAAACAGAGTTCTCTGAATCAAGCTTTTTCAATTAAAACAATTCACTTTATTCAAGAAATATCGTAATTAAACCCGAACATCTGATAAGTGATCCTGTGATTGTGGATTGCGATGTAAAAGTTAGGGAGATATGGGAGGAGTTTCATAGAAAATAAAGATAAAAATTCTATTAAAAAGTAATTTTGGTCGCTCCATGAAATAAGATAAATTTGCCTCTCAATAACGATAATCTTACAGTTACACAAATCTAAGAAATACCTCTTAAGCTTGTTTAATAGGAGGGGTTTATTTGGGTCACCAACTCTAAACCACTAGGCGCTATCATTTTATAAAAAAAAACATGACTAAAAAAATGCCTATCAATGGGTTCAAACATTAGTTTAGATAAAATTACTAAAGAGAGAAACAATCTTCAATGGATAGGTTAATACAATTAGTATGGTAGTGAGTTGTAACCGGTAGGAATAAGCAATATTAAAAAATAAAGTAATATTAGAAATTTATATCAGCCTGAATTTAATTGTAAAAGAAATGAGAGAAGCTTTATAGAAGCATGAAGCACTTTATAATAAGATAGCAGAAAAACTTGTTACTATGACCCTTCTTGGAAATATTTTAAAGAATAATATAAGAAAAGGATGAATAATAATGGGGAACTAATTAAGATGAATGTCAAATTAAAAACTGTGATTAATTATAAAATAAATTTTCAAATTAAATTTACGAATTAATTGAAAGTCATAAATTATATGACTTGGTAGTAATACACTTCATTTAGTTTACTTTATTCAAGGAATAATCTCTAGATTAGATATTTTAATAAGTAAAAATCTTGTATAAATTAATTAATTATTTCTTTTTGATATTTAATAAATGAATTATTAAAATTAAGCCTTCTTCATATAGTTATATAATACTTTAAGTATTAATTATTAGTGAGTTATTTAGAATCTTTTTAGCAACTACTGAACTGAACCATTGAGGAAAGTGCGATGAAAATGCATTACTTGAAGAAGCTAGAACTACTCTTCACGAGACAAATACTGGTATCGTAGTTGTTGCAGTAATATGACTATAAAGTGACAAGGTATACGACATAATAAGAAACAGATCTGTTACTAAATCAGAATAACTGGAGACAAAACTATTTCTTACTAAGCATCTCTTAATTCACAATAAACAGCATCAAGTATAAATGTGATTCAATACTAAAATCAGAAAACATAATTATAAATCACTGATATTTTTAATACTAATTAATATTTAATACATCTAGAATTAAATATAATCTCTAGAAATTACATTCATAATTTATAATAGGAAATAGATTAATTAAATTGATAATAAATTATAATAAAATGAAGTCTTAAGATGGTGTTGGTGAAGATGGTGGTCATTCACTAAAATTTGTAAGTTACAAAAAACATATCTAAAATTTTTTTATTTCAGCAATACTTACCAGCAGGAGTAGATATGTCAATTGACCGAAATTTCAAGTGACGCTAGAAAAAGATGGGAACAACAAAGTAGGTGTGGCCAGATGGAGCAAAGTACTAAGGTCAATATTAAAATGATAAAGCTGTTTATGATTCCATTTTCTTTAATTATCTATACTAATACTTTTAATTAAAATTCATTTTCGTTTTAAATTATACATTTCCACTTATTTTTCATAATTCCATAGCCTTAAGCAGGATTTAAAATTATATATTTTATAATATTTAGAAGGAAATATCTGAATTAAGCAAATTAAATTGTAAATATTGAGCATTTGAATTTTTAAGAAAATAAATAAGCAAATTATATCCCATATAAAACCGGTTGCTTTTTTAAAACATTTTGAAGAAATTCCCAATAATTCGATATTAATAAATTGTTAATAAATTTAAAATGCAATATTTATTTTACAAAAGTCATCTGCTCAAAATTCTTATAGATTATGCAATCTGTAGATAAGAAAACGATGAATTTTTTTTGTGAAAATAAAATTATTGAGTCTTGGAATATAGACTTTGGAAGAAATATCTGTCATTACTATACTCTATTTTGAGAATCATTTTCCCTCTCAGTTTCTTATGTTTTTATTATTAATAGCTTCAATTAATTAATTTGTAGTACAAGTAATCGTAAATCAAAATTTTCTTGTTTATAAGTGGTATTGCTTCAATAATATTTTTGATGATTCATTTTTTATCATTTAAGGAGTTATGCCCTAACTCAAAGGTCAAATTATATTCTTAAATGTTTATATTGTTAATAATATAGGTTTATTTGCAATCGCTTTCTTAGAAAGTAAAAATAATATGAACTAATTAGCATATTCAGAAATTAGTAGTATTGATATTTTGCATTATTTTTATTGATTAATGAGACTTCATCAAAAGATCTAATTATTTAATAACTAAAAATAATTGAAAGTTACTTTTAGACTTTGTTTTTAAAAATTACAAACAAACTGCCTTTTCTTTTAATAACACAACACATTATAATTGTATATTAAAAAGATATCTTCTTTAGCTTAGCAATAATTTAATAATCCTAAAAATTTGTAGAGGATCCAGACAGCTAGAAATATGACATTTGTAGTTATATTGAAAGGATAGTGTTGCTTATGAGGACACCAATCTACTGATTGAATTAGTGGTAGAGCAGACAAGGTATAAAGTAACAAGTAAGATACAAATGTAGCGAGGAATACTGAATTGAAAAGAGCCATTAATCAACAGTAGGTGAAATAGATAGTAAAGAGACAGAATAAGTTATAAATTATTGTCAGATGGAAAGATGGAAGGACTTAGTTAGGATGAATGAATTGCAAACGGAGCAAGAATGAGCATTAGGAGGAAAAGAAGTGAAACATAAAATTTATTGAACTAAAAGCATTTTTATCTACTTTAGATAAACCTAGTAGTGTAAGTGAAATAATGAGAAAAAACTTATAAAGAGAAGGGGAAAAAATTAAGAATAAGTGAAGAAATACAACTTTGGAAAAAGTAGTTTGGTATTTGGGGAAATTATTAAATTTAAAATGGCGAGATGAAGTAAAGAAACTATTAATAATAAATTGGGACCCTCTTTATATAAAACTTGGTTAATTATTAAATCGAATCTCATTAAATATTAATATCTAGTATATATATACATATTTAATTTTCACTAAATTTTAAATTACTATATCTTATTAACTAACTATATCTTGATGTATATAGAAAAATTTCATTCTTGGTCAATCATTGTAAAGTATTACCAACTTCATTCCAAGAACTAATATTGTGATCATTGATAGAATTTCTTAACAATTTCAGCATTATTTCTGCTTCTAATTTTTTTAAAAATAATAATAGGTACTAATATACTACTATATATTTTTAACTAAATCTCTTGAGCAAAAAGTAATACATGTTGATAAATCTGTCAAGTTGCCAAATGCGTGTATATTACCTCATAAATGAAATTTACTCGCTGTTAATTTTGTTAAGTAACCAATCTGACAAAGAATCAAAGTTAAACTGTTAGACATTAACGATGTTACATAAAAAACATGATGGCAGTACTTATGATCAAATTTGATCAAAGAACCACTCTTATTAGCGGCAGTTAATTATTCTTATATTTAAATCTTGCTTTTATTTATCAAATTTCCCCGATTCATTTATATTTTTGAAATACTTAGATTTTTTACCCAATAATCCTGTTTACTAATATCCATTAAATAAAAGAATAACAAAAAGTCATTATTTAAGAAAATTATAGATTTAACTAAGAATTATTTCTTATCATCTTCTCATCATAATTTCACAATAAGCTGCTATTTTAAGTCAATTGCGTGTAAGAGTGTATGTTTTATGATATTTAATGCAGACTTAATGTTTTGTTCTTTTGCTTTATAATTATCCAAGATTAAATAATCACCATCATAAGTATTAATGCTAGCACTGAAAAAAATATTATTATCGATTATTTATAAACAGAAAAAATAGTGAAACTCATATTAAAATTTGATTTAGATTTATTTATATATAATAATCATGTTAGTTGTAATTAAAGTTTGAATCAATTATGTTAAAGTCTAGATATTAATTTATCTTTAGTTCTAAAATTTTATAATTAATATAATTATTAAATATTCTAATTCATAGATTTATGAATTTTATTAAAATAGGTTCTTATTATAATGGAAATAATATATAATTAATGCAAATTTGAACTTAAAAGTGATAAAAATTAACAGAGATTTATTATTCTAAGTTGCTTTAAAAAATTAAAACGAATTAAAAATTTATATTAAAAATTTTATCTAAAAAATTCAACCGCCTCCCATATAACATGCTATTAAGATTTAAGTTCTAATGAAATGAATGTTTGACCATACTTAAAAGACAACTATTACAACAACGAAGGAATCTACTCTCAAATTTTAAATAATTAGATAACTTTTGGAGAAAAAATTTAATATTAGAGTTTGCTTGAGTAAGTTATGAACAATTAGACATTTACTATGAAAAGCTTAGCAAGAAGATATATGACTGCAAGAGTAACATAAAATTATACTTAAAATGTTTAGAATGGAAATTACATAGAATATAACAGTTATTATTGAATATTTAAACATGTAAGCATGAATATCTTAAAAGATAGCATATATAAATTAAGTAGCTTTATAGGAGAATCATATAATAATGAAGTTTAATATCCATTACAGTAAATTTAAAGGCAATTCTTGATCTATATGAAGGGGAATAAAAAGAGTTATAATATACTGCTGACACTTTAATATTAAAGTCACCACCTAAAAAGTCTTTAAAAATAGATTTACTTCAATCTATAGAAATAAATTCATTATATGATATTTGAGAGATCGTGGAGTCAATTTTAGGAGTAAAAGGCATAAATGACAGAAAGTCTAGTCAATCATGAACGAAATAATATTTTAAACATTTCACCTATAGTAAACTCTCATATTAATGGATCATTTATGAAGATATATAAAGGTAATTATTACATATTGATAAGGAAGTTGTTATCACGTTATTAAGTTGTTTGAACTAAAAAATAATTTAAAAGTAATTTATAGCAATTCAACTGTCTCAAATATAGTTGAACAATACATTTTTATAGGAGAGTTTAGAAAGACAGAAATGTATTAAATATTAAATAAAAATCATAAAATAACTGCTACTATGAGGCAATGAAAGTGAATAATAAAATAAATTTTATATATTTTTTACTTTAAAATCATTTTTATATTCGAATATTCAGGACCATTTTATTGATTAAATGCATTGATTTTAATTTCTATATTTAATTAATCTTAAAGATTTATAAATTAAATTTAAATTAAATTAATTGCACATCAGTAATAATATTATAAATTAATTTTATGAATATAACTGTTTTTTCATATCTTTCAATTAAAAATAATTTATAATAATTAATGGCAAATCCGTTTTCGTCATTATTTAATATATCATAAACTTTTTCTTTATCATTTTAATAATAAAAAGCTAATTAATTTTCTTTGTAATGCTAGTAATCTAAAATTAATTTCTAAAATGTAACTCAAACAAAAACTTTTTAATTAAACCTATAACATCACTTAATAATTAATTTGAAATAATATAAAATAAAAGCTCTTAATAAAACTAAATACTATAGTTCATAGTCCTGAATTCTATACGTAATTATATTAAACAAATAAAACAACAAAAATTTTATTATTGGTTAATTCGAAGATTAATGAAAAATAATTTGATTATATATTGTAAAAATGAATTTTTTATAAATGCAGATACTATTATTATATTGTACGAAAATATTTCTCATTATGATATAAAATAAATATAAATAACTTAAATATAAAAAAGAGAATATTTTAAAGCTTTAAAGATTAATCTATGTTTCAGATAATCAAGTAAACTTGGCAAATACGTGAACTTCACTCTATAGGATATTTATGTAAGTATCTATTAATATAAGTCAATTTAGAAGCATTATATCTCTTTGTATGAGGATGGATTTACCATGCTTGCAAATACTAAAAGTTAATTTATTAATAATTAAAAAATTTTATTTTCTCATAAAAAATACGATTATAGTAGTCTATGATTTCTATATTTTATTTATGAGATAGTCTTTTAGTTATATGATAAAAAAAATTCAAAGGGAAAATATTTCTCTTGATAAATTCTTTATTGTTAAAGCCACCTAATCACTCTATGAAATATGTTGGTTTTTTATTAAATATATACCTATTGTTTTAATAATATATCGTACAAATCCTGACAATCGATTATATAATAAAGATTAATTATCAATTACTATAAATCTAAATGATATTAAGCGAGTATAATCAAAATGAGGAGATCGTTATAAAGAAATCAAAAATGCAATCAAATAAGATTATGTTCTAATCAAGTTTTACTAATGTTTTTTTAACTGTAGCTATTTCGAATTAATTTCATTTGTTACTAATCACTCAACTAATTAACTAATTAAAAATGTACTATTCTGATAATTAATTTTTCTAAACTTTTCCAAATCATTTCTATTTTAGGGCATCTAAGTAGTTGTAGCTGTAGCAGTCTTCGAGTTTCTTAATCAAAATTTCTTGGATATCTTCAAGGCATCTTCAGGGTATCTTCATGATATCTTCCTCAAAAATTAAAAAATGAAAACTAATGGAGTTTAACAATAATAACAATAGCAACAACAGTAATAACAATAATTAAGTCAAAATTAGCTATAATTAAAGAGCACTTTTAAATTCATGAGAATTTAAAAATTCTTAAAATCTCTGATTTTATTCTTCATTTTCATCATCACTTAAATTATCATCCTTAACATTGAGACTTTAAACTTGAAATTTATGAAAAATTTGATATTTTGGTAAAAATCCCTGCTCTTTAATTATAGCTAATTTTGACTTAATTATTGTTATTACTGTTGTTGCTATTGTTATTATTGTTAAACTCCATTAATTTTCATTTTTTAATTTTTGAGGAAAATATCATGAAGATACCAGAAATTTTGATTAAGAAACTCAAAGACTACTACAGCTACAACTACTAAGATGCCCTAAAATAGAAATGATTTGGAAGTTTAGAAAAATTAATTATCAGAATAATACATGTTTAATTAGTTAATTAGTTGAGTGATTAGTAACAAATGAAATTAATTCAAAATAGCTACAGTTAAAAAAACATTAGTAAAACTTGATTAGAACATAATCTTATTTGATTGCATTTTTGATTTCTTTATAACGATCTCCTCATTTTGATTATACTCGCTTAATAATAAATATCAATATCTATTCAAATTTGATTAATTAATAGGATAAATGTTAACCCTAAATTAAGAAGGAAGTATATCCTCTCAAAATCAAGGAAATAATGAAGACAGAAAAGAATTAAGAAGAATCATAATATAGGTTGAATACAACACTCTTAGCAAGCATTTAGCTAAATATGAATAATTAAGGGAATAAATTAATTAATAAATTTTGAACATATTTATAATTAAATATTAAAATATATATATATTTTTAGAACTCTACCACAGATTATTATGTTAAAATCTTTTTGCGGTAGAGTACCCTTAATCGAGTACTTTAATCACATAATTAAATTAAAATTAATAAATATATCATTACTTTTTCTAAAGAATGCATTTAATAATAGAAAGCACAAAATTGCTATTAAAAAAAGTAAAAACTTCAAATGATGACTCTAATATAGAAACTTACTACTATATTTTATCTTTAAATATAAAAATTAAATGCATTATACCCTGTGCCAATATATTTAAACAAGCAATTTCAATGAAATCAAAAATGTAGTGATTGAAATTAATTGTTAAATGAGAGACAATAAAACAGTTATTAATTTTTCTCGTAATTGATTATAAAAGAAATCAAGATGGATGGAATGGTGAACAAAACTGAAGTAGTTTATTTTAGATGGTCAAGGTTTTATATCGCATATGGAAATTAATTTATCAAAAAAAAAATTGGATATGTATATCAATTCATCCTTACAATAATTTAATTGAAATACCTTCAAGCAAGATCTATTTTAACACATAAAATAATATATATTGATTCGCTTAATTACTAATATTTTCTTAATATATTTAAAAATTATCTTTAGTATGCTCATATAGTAATTAATACCATATTAAATGGACAATAAGTGCAACTATTTTTACTTTAATCACTCAGATTAAAAAACTCAAGAACACAAAATTAACTATAAAATAAGTAACCAATTTTAAAACATATTGGTATTATGTGTTTATTTTTTATTTTATAGACATTCAAAATTATTAATTTAAGTAATTTATATGGCAATAAGAGTTTTAATTTGAAAAATTACATTTTATTTATTCGAAGAAATGCATAAAGTTATCTTAGATTATTTTTTAGAAATATGATGTGAAAATAAAATGTATAGATAAACGATGAAAGCGAGAGAAAAAATAAATAATATTTAATTTTAATTTCAAATGAATAAATATATATATATATATATATTTATTATAGTGATATATTTTTTAAACAAATTTTTTATGCTATGTATAATTTAAATCCAATTAAATCAAATTATAATTTTTGCTAAACTGTTTTTATTGAGAGGCTAAATACGAATACTAAACTTACATATTTTATGTAGAAAAGCTTAGTTATTTACAAAGGTCCCTTTTCTTTTTATAAATAAAATATTATTCTTTCACAATAAGGGATTTATAAATAATAAAGATAATAAAGAATAAGTATAAACTGAACTTGCAAAAATTATTAGACTATTTAGGGTAAGAGAAATATTTCTCAAGGCTACTTATTTAGTTATTAATTAAAATTGAAGATTTAATGTTATTTTTTTAATTCTTATTTTTGCGAATTTAAAGTTAATATACTATAATTTCCCTTTTTTCCTAAAAGAAAATGTTTTAAAAGGCTTTAATAATCTCGCATAAATATAATATTTTAAGAATTATTGGATTCATTTATTTGTGAAAACAGATTATGGTAAAAAATCAGATTGAAAAAATAATAAAATTATTGAGTGAATAAACTATGGACACAGAAACGGAGAATAATTTAAAGTTTGGATATCTAAAAAATTTTCACACATCATTTAATTTTAATTTTTACAAAAGGATATAGCAAAAAATGTTTCTTATCAATAAGTATTTCAAAAGTCCTGTTTTTGCGTTTATTGTTTGATTATAATTTACACCTCGAATATTAATCTGTGGGTTGAAGAAAAAAAGTTTAATAAAAATACAAATTATCTAGAAATATTTATAAATACATATATAGAAATTTTAATATTAATTAATTTTCTAGTTATTTGAGTTTTCATATATCTTATTAGAAGAAAAAATTGTTTCTTAATATTTATGTCATGATTTTTGAAAAAAATATATAATCATTTATATTTTAAAAATGTTTTTAAAGGATTTTTATCGAACTTACAATTATACTAAAAATCTATATTTAATCAGAATGTTGTCAATTTTAATGCAAAAGGAAACAGTTAGATAATCAATAAAAATTTAATCAGAGAGGATGAGAGACCTGGCATTAAATCGTCTGTTTGGGAAAAATTGAAGGTCTCTTAGAGCAAAATTTAATATGATAAGGCGATAAGAATATTTTTATACAATAAATTTGTATAATTATATAAGTTTTACTTTAATGTCTTTATTCAAAGTTTGCCCATAATAATAATAATAAAAATACTTCGGTAATTAAATTATGTTACTCAATGATACAATGTTTCATTAAACATAATATTATTAAAATATTTGATAGAAAATTAGTTTAAATGTTAATGATTTAGGTTGGTAAGTAAGAATATAAACAATGTTAAGGATATGGAAGGATAGTTATTATACTGATTTATTTATGGTTAAAATTAATGTATAATGAGATCAATAATAAACAAATTATTTTAAAAGGTCCAAAGAAAGTCAAAGTAATTTTATACTATACCAAGCTTAAGAAATCAAAACCCCAAAACCCCTTATTGAGGTTTATAAGCGCTTTGATTTGTAGGGAATTTGTTAGGGGTTGAGGTTATTAATAGGTTTTAATATGAAATTTTAGTAAATGTATTTAATTTAATAACTCAAAATGCACTTTTGGATCATGTGGGAGAGGTCTGAAGTTTATCTTACTTACACAACTCTATCTACTCTAATGATATGTCTGATCTTGAGTTTGGTTTTATTATTATTGACTCTGCCATTTATTTCATTGGTTGAGAGACTCTTTTTCTTTCTATAAATTGCTTTATCATTTTCTTAGCATCTTTCTCGCACCTTGTAGAGTAGTAATCTTTGCGAGACATATTGCACTCTATTATTATTACTGCCAAAGCCCCGAATCCCACTAATCGTCACCATCTCTCCAGTCTTCTCTTTCTGAATAATAGCCTGGAGTTCCCATTACAGTTCCAAGCCTTGATACTTTCACTCTTAAGGCATTGTTGAAATCGATTATTGCTACTCTTACAGGTGAAAAGTTTGTCATTATATTTTCTGGCTTCAAATCTCTGTGAACAAACCCTAACTTATGAAGCTCTTTAATACCTTATACGGTCTGAGTTGCTATTATCCAAGTTCTTTATGATTACTTTGATCTGTTATGAAATCTCTTAGGGTCATTTCATAGAGTGGAAGTTTGAAAGCAACATGATCCTTGGAAAGGAGAACAGCATCTAAGCTTGATTAAGTAACTACTCTCTTTTAACTTTGCTTGAGTGAGTACTTGATACTCATTTGTAAACTCCATCTAGGATTTATTATCATTTAAAGGATAGTTGAAGGGATACACCTTGTATGCATATTTATGATCATTAATAACATTCTTATCAAAGGAGTCTTCTAATATAAGGTAGCTTTAAAGAGAAGTATCTAGGTCAACTTAAGCAAGAACTGATATTTTTTTGAATTGAATCTTGATCATAATTTTTTTTTATTTCAGAGGTCAGTTGGTTGCGTGCCTTCCTAACGTACTCTAACTTATTCAGGAACTAAACTACGACCTTAAAATATTCCCTCGATTTTCTTTTGTTGAGAAGCTTCAGCTCAACTTCATGTTTTTTAACTTCTATATTTTTCTTGTGATCCTTTAATAGATGCTTCTTCAAGTCTCTTGTGTGAGAGTATTGCAATGAAACTCAAGGCAGTCATACTTTCCATCTATTTTATCATACTTTAAGTATACAGTGGGCTTGGCTTCTCTAAGCTCCTTCTTATGTCTGTACCAACTAGATTTATGAGCAAAATCTCTCTCTCATAGCTCACAAAAATAGACTTCAACCTCTTCAGTTTGTATAGGAATTTCATTAATAGCTTTCTCCTCTTCTCTGTCTCCCACACACTTGTTTGCCATTTATTTTCTATTTTTAATTTCTATTTTAATATCAGAGACCTCAAGTGATTGCTCTGGTAGTTCCTTATAAGAGTTCATCTCACAGCTATCCCACTTTTTATTGCTGTCAAAGGTAAGTCTCATTTAGTTTGATGGAAGTGCTGGCTGTTGTTTTTCATAAAAATGTTAGAGCTGATAATTAAATTTGAATTTAATATTATAAAACTGCCTCTTTATCTGAGAGCTTATATGAGAGCTTTGCAAGCCTAAAAGTTTCAAGGGAAGTTTTTAGAGTATATGAGAAGAAATATGAGTGCTATGAGACTATCCAGCTCTTGATCTGGGTGAGAAAGTAACCATTTTAACTTTCAATAATAATTTGATTAAAGCACTTACCAATTTAGGAAGTACTCCTAATTAAGTAAGTACCAATTTAAATAAAAAAATATGGAACTATAACAGTAGAAATTGATATCAATCTCTCAAGATATCCTTCTTAGAGGTTGACCTCCTATAGGATGCCCATATTTAATAGTAAGTATTACAGAGATCTATAATTGAAATCAATAAACTTAAGTTTGAATATCATTTTTTAGATATGTAAACAAGATGGAATCAATGAATGATGCAATGAAAAGAGTGCAAGCACAAGAATTGAATCAAAGATTTAGAAGCAAAGAGGATTTGCATCGCTACCTGGTGCAGCAAGATAATGAACTCATAGTAGCTAATCTTGATTATGTAGTTGGATTTTTCTTGCCAACGATGGAAGGTACTAAAATTTCATTTCTGAGAGCGATACTCTGCGAAGAGAAGAAATATTTGAAAACTTAAGATGTAAAGTTTGCACAGATTCCAAACAATCCAGAAATTTCAGTTACTAATTTACATGATGATGCTATGAATGACTATGAAGTTTCGCAGTACCTGCCTACTAGAAGCAGTTGTCAAATAAACTACCTGAAAGAAATTATTTCTTTGGTATACTTGCAACAATTAAAGGTGATTACTTGAAAGAAATTATTCAAGAATCTCATAAGAAAAGGTACAGCATCTCTTCAGAAGAAAAGAACAAACAAGGAATCAAGATAAGTGAAAGCTGGCTGTCAAAGCTGCAGAAGCACCCTTATATTTAAAGTAAGACTTGTAGTTTAACTCTTTAGTAAAATCTGGTACTGGCATCTTATTGATGAAGGAATAGAGCAAACTTCATAGAGAGCGAAAGTCGCAGACAAAGTGTGAAGTCATCAAGAGACTATATTCAAATATTTAGCGTTCAGAATCAATTAACATAGATGCTGGAGCTGGCAGTAAGAGTGGAGACATAGGAGGAGGGAAGTATCAGGAGGAAGATATGAAAGAGAAGCCAGCTCCTACTGAAGAATTTTAAATGTGACTTAAATATTCATTAACTTAACTCTAAAACATATTTTTATACATTCACTCTCCCTTCTTTAGCACAATTTTAAGCCAATTAATTATCTACTCTCATCGTTGAGATATTAATAAAGTCTACAGTATCTATAGGTAAGTCATGCATCAAGTGATATAACAGCAAATTATTGTAATGACCTTTTAATATGTCCCAGTAGAATTCAATCCATTAAACTATGGACTGTAAGGTACGTTGGACGCTGGCGATATTCTAAGTTGCTCATAACTCTTCCTTGTTTCATTTGTCTTATGAAAAGAAAGATTATCTACAAGCAGTATAATCTCTTATTCAGTACTTCTCTCTCAACTGTTCTATGAACTTGATATACTGCTCTGTCTTGATAGAGCGAGGATAAATAACATAATTTTCCAAACCAGCATCCTCGCTAATACCTCCAAGAATTGCCATTGTTTATACCTTGAATTTTTAGTCATATACTTCTATATTACTATGCCTTTTATACCAAGACTTCTAGAGGAAAGTATTGAAGGTAAACACAGCCTCGTCAGCTTGTATAAACTTTATAATATATGATTGAGCTCTCTGCATTTAATTATAAATATAATTTATTGTTGTTGTTGTAAAATGGCAGAGGGGAATCAATTACTTTCTTGATACGATTAACACCTTTGTAAGAGATACCATATAGTTTATAAATGTTTGCAACAGACTATGAAGAGATCTTCAACTCAGGGAACTGGCGGTGAAATATAGTAGCTCGTTGGTCGAGAGAGAATTGACCCCAATACTTAAAATTTTTTTTTATTAATTAGATAGTCAATATGATTCTATAGAAATTATGACTTCCTCAAAGGCTTAGAATTCAGCTATTATTGCTTCAGTTATACTGCTATAAGGCAGTGGGAGCGAACCATTGATGGATTTCGCTTTAAGAGCAGTGCTTTAGACTTATAGTTCAGTACTGGTTTGATTTATTCACTGTATATATCAACTCCATATCGCAGTTTAAACACTAAATCTATATACTCTTCATCATAAATAGACCCCAAAAGCTTGCTATTTTTGTCTCGCATTTAATTAATAACCCCAACCCCTAACAAATTTCCTTCAAATCAAAGCACTTATAAACCTCATTAAGGGGTTTTGAGGTTTTTAATGTTCGATATATGAAAATTGTTTCATGAGATTATCATTATTTTGTATAATGTAATCATACAGTTGAAATTAATTTATGGTTACCATGAATTAAGAGTCTTAGATATGTCCTTGCCCGTTTGGGTTTGATATTATTATTATTTATATCAAAATATTTTTATTTGTTCATATTTTATTTTAATAAAGTGAGATTGATGAGTATTCTTTTTTAAATATGAAGAATATACATATTTACTTTATTTTAAATTATTATTAGACTTAATCTAACATTGATATTGTAAATTCTATCATTCATCTATAAACACATTTTTTATTAAATTTAGTTAATTTTTATTTATTTTTCGTATAATTTATTTATTTATTTCAAAATTTCATTATCGATAATCTCAGATTTAATATTGAAATTATTCTCAATCTAATTTACATTAATTACATATAAATATTAAATTTTATTGATAATTTAGAAATAAAATTTTCGATGAAATTTACAATTATATAAAATATATAAGTGCATTTTTGACTAATAATGAAACTGGAACTCCTAAAAACTATTCATAAGTATATATTTATAAATATTAATGAGTAAATCAATATTCAATAATCAAATTCAAAGATTAAAGTAATATAATTTAATATTTATATATAATTTTATTTTCTATTAAAAATCTATATAATTAAAATAGTAATATTCATTCAAAAGAGAAGGTATACAAATTAACATTCTATCATTTAAACAAATGAAATCTAAATTATAAATAAGTGAATTTCAATTATCTTTAAATATTATTAAATTGCTTTATATTTTGTCAATATTTATTATTTGCTTACGTTAAAGTATTAAGAAGTATTTTGTTTTTATAATCATAATATTTTTTATAAGAAAATAAAATAATTTATAAATTTTTTCAATATTAATCATGAATTTTTCAAAATAAAAAATTGTTTTAATTAATTAATATAACTGACTTCATTATAAAAATATATAAAACCCCAAGAGTATAATTTTAAGCAATTTGGGTGAATTAGTTGCAATTTTTAATTAAAATATAGAAATAATAAGTTTTGATTTAAGTCTTTTACAAACAACAATCAGCACTAATATAGAGAATGAGTTTGATACTATATAAGATATATTCATTTAATTTTTCAAAAAAGTGAAACCCCAATAGCTTAACTAGAGGGGTGTTTGAGATTAGTGAAAAATATATTTAAATGCTTAAATTAGAAAAAATGTTTTATCAATCACTTATCAGCAAAATGTACTTATATCATGAATGTGGGAGATACACTGAGGAAACAATGCCAAGCCACCTCGACCTCCTCGCGACCCTCAGGGGCGGCCTCGACCTCGCCCACAATAATGTCGAAGGGAGGGATGTACTGCTTGGTCCTGATCTATTCATAGTAGGAGACGATCTTGGCGATTCTGGCATGGGACTTCCTGCTAGGGTCTGGTGCAGTGGGAGACTCCATTTTTCTATAATCGAATTTAAGTTTTAATGTTTAAATATTAATTAATTAAAATAGGGCAGCTGTTTAAACGATAATTAAACCCTTAATTTAAACTATTAAACAATCAAATTTTTAAACTTACAAAATCTCCCAGACTTTTTTGCCTTCGAGTTTTTTAGGAAATGTTGAGCTAGAGG